>CALNHX010004634.1:0-122876 GCA_940337035.1 Agriotes lineatus | reverse complement strand
TATCGAAAATTATGGTATGGATAGTATGTGTAGCTTAATTTACATAATCTGCCTTTTAATATTTAATATAGCTCTATATGTCAAAATTTATCTTTTTACCGAATCACAATTTATTGGAAGGACGATGTTTAATTACTGTTAGCCGCTTTAAATATTACAAAAAATGATTTGTATAAAATCACAACCAATTCAAGTGATATATTAAAGCGGCCGCAATGCAGCAGCCTATAGTCACAAAAAGTATTTACAATAATATGTACGGTGTTTAAATTATAATTTCGTCGAATTCGACTGGGGACCAGAACTTGGTCCTTCCGACAAATTGTGATTTGGTAAAAAGATATACTTAGGTATATAGCATACAAACATTAAAAGGCAGATTATTTAAATTACTTCTACATATACTATCTATACCATAATTTTCGATAAACTTTACCTTCGGTAACTAGTCTTTTCTAGATCGGGTTATTTTTTGTTTATATTTACGAAAAAAATAATGACCGTTATGTATTTTTTTATCATCCAAAATACTGTACTAATAATTCGCGGCGTCGAGTTGTCGCACGTCGAGTTGGGCCAGCGTCGAGTTGGTCGCGTCGAGTTTTCCGCGTCGAGTTCGCCGCGTCGAGTTGTCCTAGATCGGTACAGTCATGACCAGAGCGCGGGAGAAAGCCACTGTGTTAAGGACTTTATAAATTTGTGCCGCCTCTCTTATATTCTGAATCAATACTGTGCGCAGTATAAGGTCGAGCGGGCTTTGCCTCGCCGTTCTCCGCACTTACGTTTCATCTGTCAAAGTGGCAGCATGCAAACCGGTCCGCACTCCGAAAGCTAATTCTTTGTAAATGTTAAACTGTTCGTGTTAATTTATGGCAATAAATTACTACCTTCGCTTTTCAACGTGTGTATAATTCAGCGAAACCTACAATCATACAGTCCACAAATTCCAAGGCGAGCTGGCGATCAGCGGTTTTCCAGGTAGCGAAAAACTGAGAAGGCTACAAACGTTGTACCTTCGATCCTGGTTAGTGCCCCAACATTGGTCCTACAGAACCGGATTAAACCACATTAGGTCATTGCGGGTCCAAAACAGCGACAGCATTCGACAACATTGGTCATAGGCAAGTACAAAGCATATTCAGTTTTGTATTGCATCGCATATAATCGACCGCAAGGAGCAGCGTTCCAATTTCGCAGCAACGCGTGGAACGAAGAGGGCACATGCGGTGCCCGCAACGAGAGGAAGGAAGACAGCAGACGGTGCTATCAACGCAAGTTCGTGCAGGTGTCCATTGCAGCCGCAGCCGGCGCGGCGTAGTCCAAACCACAGCAACGAGGTAAAACGGCAAGGCGGCACACACCAATAGCAATGTAAGTTCCCTATTTTCCTATGCATGAATATTTGGTTTATTTCGTCTGTGTTTGCACATGTGCATAATTTCAGCTGCGTATTATTGCGTAAACAAATGGTTTATGAGTCATATAAACATTTTAATTGCGTGAAATGCCAAGCTATTACGTTTGTTAGCGATGTCCCCTGCATTTTCAAATTGCAGAGCCGTTTGCGTTGTTAAAACAGTCTCGCGTTCGTGGCGCAATTTGGTCTTGCGTAGTACACGGCCATCCGCGTCGTGATTCATTCCGAGTACCGGAGGCGTACCAAATTCGCGCCAGAGGCGTGCGAAAGGGTTTTATCATTAAAGAATATTTCAGATTCTGCAAGTAGTAAGGCTACCACGCGTAGCATCTTGCCTGAAATATCACAGATAGTTGACCCGTTGGGTCCGCGTACCAGAAGCGTACAAAATTCACGCCAGAGGCGTACGAAAAGTTAGTTCGATCGGTTAAATTGTTTTTAATCTCAACAATTATGGATTCGCTTGTAAGAGCACGTGGCTCTATTAAAGGCAAGCTTACGCGTTTTTCAAATCATGTTCAATCTTTGCAAAAAATTTATGATGAAGATCAATTCTTATCTAGCGCTCAGATTGTTCAATTGCAGAAAAGATTGGATGCTATAGCCACTTTGTTATCAGAATATTATGAGGTTCACGAACAAATTTTAGAAACCAGTGAGGATGTAGAATCTGAAATGCAGCAACAAGTCGAATTTGAGGATTCTTATTTTCTTGCAATTTCACAAGCTGAATGTTTGATTAATGAATACAACAAACAGTCTGATGTTGCACCAGATCGTTCTGGATCTCCTAATGGTAGCGTAAGATCAACGCATTCAAATTGCAGTTCACATTGCAATAATCAAGCTGTACGCCTTCCTGCCATATCGATTCCCAAATATTCAGGGAACGTGTCAGAATGGTTAGAGTTTCGTGAGATTTTTATTAGTTTAATTCATGAGAATCAAGCGTTAACTAATATTCAAAAGCTGCATTACTTAAAGGCTAGTTTACAGGGTGATGCAAGCCAAATTATAAAAAGTTTAGAGTTTACTGCGGGTAATTATACTCTAGCTTGGGAGGCATTGTGCAATCGATACAATGATCCAAAAATTCTGGTTCATAACCACCTCAAGGCTATTTTTGAACTGGAATCTTGCAGTAAGGAATCTGCAACTAAATTGCGTACGATTAACGATATGTTATTCAAACATTTTGCAGCAATCAAATCATTAGCTACCGAAAGCGAGCTTCTTGATTTTGTTATAATTTATGTAGTTTCTAAAAAACTGGACCCCACTACATTTCGTGAATGGGAGGTCCTTAGAAACCGGTCAAGTTCTGACCTGCCTAATCTTGATGAGTTCAAGGAATTCTTACAAAATACAGCAAATCTTCTAGAAACTCTGGAAGTAAAAAATGTTAAGCTTGTACCCGAAAAGTCTTCCAAGGTACATTCGAAATCATTTGTGTCAGGTACCCCTTCGTGTCCACTTTGCAAAGGATCTCATTCCTTGTACAAATGCGATAAGTTTGTCAAGCTGTCTGTTCTTGACAGAAAGTCAAAGGCAAAAGAGCTCCGCGTATGCTTTAATTGCCTAACTCAGGGTCACCTTGCGAGCCTCTGTAGCTCCAAATATACGTGTAGAAAGTGCAAATCAAGGCACAACACACTTCTTCATGAGGATAAACCTCAAAATGCTTCTTCTAGTCAACCAGGATCTGCGATGTCGGCAGAAACCCCTGTTGAGCTAAATCAATCGATTTCTGCATTCTGTTCGAATGCTTTGCAGGTACTCTTACCTACGGCTACCGCTAAACTCATCGCTGATGATGGTACGCCTCACGTTGTGCGAATCCTGTTGGATTCCGGTTCCCAATCGAACTTTATACGTTCAGATTTGTGTAAAAGGTTGAAGCTTCCAATTCGCGAAGTCAACGTTACTGTTTCTGGCTTAAGTAAAGCCACTTCTCAAATCAAGGCTAGGTGTGATATCAAGCTGCAAGCCCCTCACACTTCATACGGCATTGGCCTATCCTGTCTTGTTCTCGATGAGATTACGGGTGTTACCCCAAGTTTTCGCGTCCAGCGAAACAGCTTCAAGGTTCCTGATAACATCAAGTTATCAGATCTGTCCTACGACCAACCGGGCACCATCGACATTCTGATTGGTTCGCCCATTTTCTGGCAGCTCCTTTGTATTGGACAAATTGGTCTAGGCCCAAATCTTCCCATCCTCCAAAAAACTCGTTTTGGTTGGATTGTTTCTGGCCCTACAGGCCCCCCTTCTGCGTACCCTGTACAGTGCAATCTTAGCACGATCGAGGATGCTTCTGACCCCATTGCTAGGTTTTGGCAACTCGAACATTACCCAGAGGAAAAGGTTCGCACAAATGAAGAGAACGCCTGTGAGGCACATTTCGTGCAAAATACTCAACGAGAAGCGAATGGTCGATTCGTTGTCTCTATCCCTTTCAAGAAGCCTGTAGAGGTATTGGGTGATTCATTGCAAATCGCTCAGAAAAGATTCTTATCAGTAGAGAATATTTCAGATTCTGCAAGTAGTAAGGCTACCACGCGCAGCATCTTGCCTGAAATATCCCAGATTTCAGATTCTGCAAGTAGTAAGGCTACCACGCGTAGCATCTTGCCTGAAATATCCCAGATTTCAGATTCTACAAGTAGTAAGGCTACCAATCGTAGCAGCTTGTCTGAAATTTCCCAGATAGTTGACCCGCTGGGTCTGTCAAGCCTTTGGTGGCACGGTCCCACCTGGCTAAGCGAAAGTGAGGCATCTTGGCCTACTTCCATGTTCAATATTTCAGATTCTACAAGTGGTAAGGCTACCAATCGTAGCAGCTTGTCTGAAATATCCCATATTTCAAATTCTACAAGTAGTAAGGCTACCAAGCGTAGCATCTTGTCTGAAAGATCGCAGATATTTGACCCGCTGGGTCTGTTGAGCCTTTGGTGGCATGGTCCCACCTGGCTAAGCGAAGGTGAGGCCTCTTGGCCTACTTCCAAACATGTTCGTGCTGAGCTTCCAGAATTCAAAAAGGAAGTTCAGAGTTTTCCTGTAACCTCTGTTGAACCATTTCCGTTCAATCAGTATTCAAGCTTTGCTCGCTTACAACGAGTTATAGCTTATTGCTTTCGTTTTCATAACAATGCGCGAGCCCCCAAAGCTGATCGTCTTTCTGGGCCCCTTTCTACAGATGAACTGCAATCAGCTATTGTAAGACTTGCCAGGTTTTCCCAACGCGAGTCATTTCCTGACGAACTTAAACTGTTGTCACAGAGCAAGCCTGTGAAACAATCTTCTGCTTTGATATCCCTGAATCCCTTTCTGGATTCCGAGGGACTGCTAAGAGTTGGTGGTAGGCTCCACAACTCTCAATTACCCTTTGACAAGAAGTTTCCTCTAGTGATTTCTGGCAAACATCCATTCGCCAAACTCCTAGTATCGCATGAGCATCTTCGGCTTCTCCATGCCGGACCTCAAATGCTGTTAGCTAATCTCAGAGAACGATATTGGATCACCTCTGGCAGAAATATCGTCAAGCAAGTGGTTCATCAATGCTTACGGTGTTTTAGATTCTCTCCTAAGTTAACTGAACCCATAATGGGAGACCTGCCAGCCTCTCGTATTCAATCATCGCCCCCATTTCATACGACTGGTATCGATTATGGTGGACCGTTCATGATAAAGGATCGCAAAGGACGTGGTTCTAAACTAGTGAAGTCCTACCTTTGTCTATTCGTTTGTTTTATCACAAAGGCAGTGCACCTTGAATTGGTCGCTGATCTTTCTACTGAAGCTTTCTTAATGGCTTTTCGCAGGTTTGTAGCTCGTCGAGGCAAACCGCTCCATGTATATTCAGACAATGGCACTAATTTTGTCGGCGCTAATTCCGAATTAATCGAATTAGGCAATTTTCTCGCGGAACAAAACCCTTCTATTTCCGAATCAGTCGCGAACGACGGAGTAGCTTGGCATTTTATACCCGCGCACAGTCCCCACTTTGGCGGATTGTGGGAGGCCGGAATCAAGTCCTCCAAACATCACATACGTCGCGTTATAGGTAACGCTAGTCTAAATTACGATGAATTTTGCACTTTGTTGGCACAGGTGGAAGCGACCTTAAACTCCCGACCCCTGTCCCCTTTGTCCTCTGATCCAAACGACCTTCAGCCTTTGACTCCTGCTCATTTCCTGATTGGTCGTCCGTTGGTGTCATTGCCTGATCCCAACGTTACTGAGATCGTCGAGTCTCGGCTGTCTAAATACCAGAGAATACAACAACTTCACCAGAATGTGTGGAAAAGATGGAGTAAAGAGTACATCTCGGAACTCCAACAGCGCACCAAATGGCGCACGCATCTTTCGGACCTCCAGCCTGGTTCCATGGTCCTCATCAAGGATGACAATCTACCCCCTCTGAAGTGGAGGTTAGGCCGGGTCACCGAGCTGCACCCTGGCCTTGACGGCGTTACGCGTGTGGCGTCAGTGAACACTGTGTCAGGGATCGTGAAGCGATCCTTCGCTAAATTGTGCCCGCTACCTAGTGTTGTGAACTAGTGCGTTAGCGTTCAGCGCAGTTTTCGTAAAGCCTTTTGGCTCCCCATTGTTCGGGTTTTCTTGTACTAGATTAAGATCCATGTACTATTAGGCTTTGTATATATATATGTGTTCATGTTACATGTTTTACTCTAGCTTTTACATGTCAACTCTGTACTGTTTTATTTGAAAGGTTACCCTTTCCAAGGCGGGCGGTATGTTAAGGACTTTATAAATTTGTGCCGCCTCTCTTATATTCTGAATCAATACTGTGCGCAGTATAAGGTCGAGCGGGCTTTGCCTCGCCGTTCTCCGCACTTACGTTTCATCTGTCAAAGTGGCAGCATGCAAACCGGTCCGCACTCCGAAAGCTAATTCTTTGTAAATGTTAAACTGTTCGTGTTAATTTATGGCAATAAATTACTACCTTCGCTTTTCAACGTGTGTATAATTCAGTGAAACCTACAATCATACAGTCCACAAATTCCAAGGCGAGCTGGCGATCAGCGGTTTTCCAGATAGCGAAAAACTGAGAAGGCTACAAACGTTGTACCTTCGATCCTGGTTAGTGCCCCAACACACTGACTCCCGGCGAATTTGAATGAGAACACCCCGTACATGAGAGGCAAGGGGACTCACGCGAAAAAAGCACCCCGATGGGAACAAAATCCCACCACGTCCACGTCATTGTTCCTGGGTAACGCCAAGGGTGGGATTGTGAGATGCGCTAAAACTGACCGAAGAAAGCATTTTCATGAAAAATTGTTCGGACAAAAATTTCATATTTTTTTATCAGGAACCCGAATCCATGGAAAAAATGGGGGGTTTTATTTGAAATTTGAAAGTTGATCCCTCCCACGAGGGGGAGTACGAGGGGGGAGTGGATGTTAGTGCCAAAAGTTGTCCCCCTTCACCCCGAACAATTTTGTCCCGGGGTATTTTTCACATCTTGCTTCCCTCAGTGGATAAACGCGTCCAAAGATGAAAATGACTCACTCTGTATAGTCGTGTTCAAATAAATCTGGGACAATGTTTTTTTCATATGTAGGTTTAGTTAAGAATTGAAGAATATCTCCATGGATCTTCTGCTATCAGAAAGAGTTACTTTAAACTTTAACAGCTACTGAAATCTGTAACTCTTTCTGATAGCAGGAAATCCATGGAGATATTCTTCAATTTTTAACTCAACCTGCATATGAAAAAAACATTGTCCCAGATTTATTTGAACACGACTGTACGTGTTCTCATTAATAATATAACAAGGGCGAGACCAGCACGCTAACTCTTTTGATGGGAAAAATTACTTGTACAGGTTACAGAATCTAGATTGAGACGCGGTGAAAATCGGAACTAATGTTAGAATCTAGTCATATCCAAGTTTCGTATTGGTAACATTTTTACATCTATCATATTGACATTAAATTGTTAACCTTATTTAAGCTAAATAACACAATAAATCAGAGGCGTACGCAACATTGCGGTATGGTGTATTATCAGTTCTTGAATGTTAAAAGGATTGCGGCAATAATGGTGTTAAGTTGAACAACCAGGCTCTGCTATACCTTCTATCCCAGCAACATCAATGTTCACACTTTAAAACACGAAGAATCTGTCATATGACGTTAGTCACTGCGCAAACGAAATCCCTCTACCCACCGTTACTGATTACTTGTCATTTAAAATGTAACCAAACTTTGTATGTTTGACAACTTTCCACATATTGCCAATTCGCCATATATGATCACAGCGCCTTTCATGACCTACCTTGAGAGTCAATCTAGTTTCTCTGACCTGTAAGTATGTCGCCCGCGTTTATATTTTGAAGATTATTATATAAAAACCGTATACGAATTATGATTTAGAATTGACCTAATAACGCAAAAAGACTCAAGTTGCTTCTTTTTTGACATTCTACTTCCAATAATGACACCATCCACGCTTGATAAGCATCCCTAAAGTGATTATCAGGTAATCAGTTCAGTATTGGTCAATTTAAAAAAAAATGCATGGTTCTCCTTGGATGATATCAGTTATGTGACAGTTGAGTGTAATATTCCAACTAAATAACGTTCGTGTGTTCCATTAAGTACAAGTGGCCCATTTGGGCCATTTGTTTTAATCTTTTACCACAGACTTTAGAATACCAATGCTTATATGATTTTAGTTATTTAATGTTACATAGGGTCTAATAATGACCTTGGCCAATCTGACCAATGTGTCATTAAAATGCATTGTCATGGATATATCCAGTGTGGCCCATTAAGTGTGCAACAAATGGGACATTTTTTTATTAGTTGTACAATCGAAATTTAAATACCGCCAAAAGTTAGTGCATGTTTGATAACTATATCAGATGTCTTTAGAATGGCTTTAATTAGGGCAAAATTTTATTGAGAAAAGTTGTTTAGAATCAAAAGTTATGCTCAAATACAAAGTCACGGCCTCCTATTCGAATTTTGATTCTTTTTTGGAAAATTTTGTATTACCCCGTATGATACATATTTTTATTGTTCTGATTTTATATGTATTTAAAGTAGCCACAACCACATCACTTTTAAATAACTTTTAGTAACTTGAAGCGTATTTGTAAAATTGACTTGGATTTATATTTTTTTAGGTAAGCGTCCACTTCATGTTTGTTGCAACGATATTTAACAGAACTTTAGAATTTCGCAAATATTTTTTTTTAACAAAGCAAATGCTTTACTAATAATAATTTACATATGAAAAAACTCTCAATAAAATCAGAATAATAAAAATATGTATCATACGAAGATAATACAAAATTTTAGAAAAAAGAATCAAAATTCGAATAGGAGGCCGTGACTTTGTAGTTGAGCATAACTTTTGATTCTAAACAACTTTTCTCAATAAAATTTTGCAATAGTTTTTGAAATAAGGTAACTTTATTCTTTAACGAATTTCATATTTTTGTCCTGCCCGTATGCTGTTTGATTTGGAGCCATTCTAAATACATCTGATATGGTTATCGAACATGCACTAACTTGTAACCGTATTTAAATTTTTATTGTACAACTAATAAAAAATGTCCCATTTGTTGCACACTTAATGGACCACGCTGTATATATGCTGCAAAAATTACGTATTAACTCCATGTTACGTTATTAAGAGGCACATTCTGAGTAGGAAAAAAGTTACACAAAAATTCCTTGTTTTATATTTTCGAAGATATAGCGAGGTTTTATTAATTTCAAAACTAGCAGAACTGGCAATATTGTTTAGTTAAAAATAGGTAAGGCTACATTGTTTTCATAGATATAACACTTAATTGAAATAACTGTAATTTTCCACTGATCTGTTATTTGTTGTTTATGTCTGATGTGCGAGATATACCGGGTGGCAATGAGATAAGAGCTATGAACGGATTTGCATTAAACTTGTTGCAAGGATATTAAACATAATTTCGGATTGACAGACGGATATAATCAAAATATGCAACTTCTGGTTTTACCGGAAATGTCATTAACTTTGATTTTTTAAAGCGATCACCCTACATATTTTATGTTTTGACAGAAACTGACACAAAATCTAACCTGCTAACCTCGAATTTGATATAGACGTACAGTGCCGCTAAAATACTATTCATAACGAAACTCCGGCGAGTCGCCGGAGAGCGACTTTGCATACGGGTGTAAGGCTCAAACTACATACGACAGTGACAGTAGCTAGCATTCGGCATATTAGTGAATTTAGTAGAATATTTGTTTTAGGGCGGGATAAATAAAATATTAATTTATGTATTATATGTGTATTTAATGTTCTTGAACTAGATTTGGCTAGTTTGAGAACAATAAAGAATATAGCGGCACACATGTCGCTATTTTTTAATCACTCTGCTGTTGGTTGTAACTCCAATCACTGTCACTGTATTTAGTAAATTTATAAATAGTAGTTTTCTTAGTAAAATACTATACACAAATAAATATATACAATAGATTAAAGAAAAATCAATATTAAATAACTTTTTTAGCGGTCATGCATTTTATTTACAATTTATATTACATAATGAGATCATACTAGAAACGTATATAATACAGAGCATTATGCCATACTATCAACTGTTTTGGTTAGGGAAGGAGGAAGCATTAAAGGTAACATACAAACAAATAAAACTATTAAAATATTTGACAAGGATAACTGGATACGTATATTGAACATGTTAATCGAGATAATTGGAATCAGTTGTGCTCTGAATCCTAATTTAGAAACTGAAAAATATATCGTTTGTTCAATAACTGTAATAGCTATTTAAGTAACAAGGAATGTAAGGGCCTATTAACATTTGAGGTAGGCAAGTACAAGCCAAGGCGCAGCCGCGGCTTGTTGCCTGCCGAAAAAATAAATTATACAATCAATACATTAATTATGAAAATGTTCCCCCAGATTATTCGACCATATTTTTATCCCCAGTAACTAATGAAGAAATAAGTAATTTAATGAACACCACATCATCAGAAATACAGAACTTGACTAACGCAAACTTAAAATTAATAAAAAGAAAACAATAGTTTATCTAACCAATGCAGTTTTGTATGAAATCAAGGTCTAAACACTGATATATTTCCAGATGTTCAATGTGCGGTTGTTGAAATGGCAGTGCAACACCAGTTTTACAAATTTGGTTGGCTACGATGAAAATATGTAATGAAACCTTCTACACGGCTAAAATTTGCTAAACGAGTTTTTTTAGGAAACGTTATTTTTTTAAATGGCACCACCAAGAGCCATCGTACTATTAGATAGAATTTGTAATTACTAGTCTAACGATGGGCACTATGCCCTACTTTATATTTATTTAAAACTGAAAGATGTTTAATTAATAAATTTTTAAAATATGATTGTGATACCTAAACAAATTTGGCATCACTTGTAATGTAGCATGCTGTAAGAATGCTTAATTATTTTCAGTTAATATCAAGATATCAAAAGGGTATCATGTGATAACAAGTGTAAGGGAATAACGGGTGGCAGTAAATATTAGCAACCAAGAGGTTGTTTACAAGAGTTGAAAGGTTTCTATAATTTGAAGAATCTCAGTCAAAATATTCACATTAAAGGTCTAATAATACCTTTAATTGTGAGGATATAATTCAAATTTGATACGTGTTAGTAAGAATAGCCTTCTGCATGATCAAATACTGACCAAGGGGTCAATATTATTCTTCACATAGTGAGTTGGAGATTTATAGAAACCATTTCAAGTGGTCATTGGTGTACAAGCCATCAGTTTAGTGAGTGTTTGTGTGTGGCATGCTGCAATACCGTTTTAAGAAAATATTAAACGGTCAAGTCTGTCTACAACGAGCTTTTATGGGACCTCATCATCTCCAAGTAAGTGTTTGACGACTTCAATCAGTGTGAAACTGATATTACAACCACATCGCAAGTACGAGTTTGGCTGTTGAAGGTTAGTGTATTATAGTAACAGTTTGGATACGGCAAATTTAGAATTTAAAACTTGTATTTAGATTTAGAGAATCTTAGAATATTAAGTTTTCTAAATTAATATTGTGATTTGAGTACTCGACGGTTTCGATCTTTATAATTAGAAATTTATCATTTTGGTCTAGTTATTTAAAAAAAAAGTATTTATCCTCATTTACTGGAACTTTCATTTAATTAAATAATTTTGACAACTTTAATCTGACTATTAATTTGTAATGTCAATTCAAACGTTTAATACACTATAACAGTTAATTAGATTCAAACTCCAGTACTAAGAGTGTGATTTAAATAATCAAATTGATATTTATTTGGTCATTCAAAGTACAATGCATTAATACAGTTTATATTTGACATTAACTCATTCAGCTGGGAAGTAAAGAGAGTCTCAATTGCTAAATAAGCTGGCTAGCCGAGGTATATTTAAACATGACATAATTTCAAAGTCAATTATGAAAGTATGAGATATGTCAATATATGATTCAGTTGAAAGCAACAAGGTAAGTGAGAATTATATATATTATTATTGATATTACTTCTGTGAATTAAAGAAAGAGGGTAGATATCACTAGTTTTTATTATACATGAAAACTCCTACAAAAGGGGTTGTGTAATACACTGTCGTATGTAGTTTGAGCCTTAGATTCTGAAAAACATAAAATATGTAGGGTGATCTCTTTAAAAAATCAAGGTTAATGACATTTCCGGTAAAACCAGAAGTTGCATATTTTGATTATATCCGTCTGTCAATCCGAAATTATGTTTAATATCCTTGCAACAAGTTTAATGCAAATCCGTTGATAAGTAAAGGAGATAGAGACATGGCTCTTATCTCATTGCCACCCGGTATACCTCGTACATCATACATAAACAACAAATAACAGATCACTGGAAAATTACAGTAGTTTCGTTTCAAT
Organism: Agriotes lineatus; assembly: GCA_940337035.1. Taxonomy (NCBI): domain Eukaryota; kingdom Metazoa; phylum Arthropoda; class Insecta; order Coleoptera; family Elateridae; genus Agriotes; species Agriotes lineatus. Next base: position 110,540 of record CALNHX010004634.1, on the reverse strand, counting down.
TATAGGGCATTCAGTAAACACAATTTTTTTTATTTTTTTTAAGTTGGTATGTGCATATAATTTTCGTATTAGGGATTCTGTATTTTGTTTTGCAAAGGTTTCCACACCTGCATACAGGCAGATTTGAATTTAAAAATGACAATTAGTATTTCTCATTGTCGATGTCAAAGTGGATATTTTTCTAGAAATTCTCCCCTGAAGTTTTATAAAATGTAATAAAAATACCAATTAATAACCACTATGTCAATGGTATCCAACACAGTATTTGTATAATATCCTTAAAAGTAGTTAATTACAATATTTATGACAGATGAGAAGTAAATGTCACACCCTTAACCTATTTGTTTTAGTAACTTTTTGTAAGTATGTTCCTAGACAAAGATAAATTCTGGAAGTACACTCATGAAATTTTAGAAATCAAAGGCCACTTTGTGTTTTTGTGTTTACTGAACAGGCTATAAGTGTTATATCCAGGGCTGTAGAGTTGGAGTCAGAGTCGGGAGTCGGAGTCGAGGAGTCGAAACTTTTAGAGTGGAGTCGGAGTCAGAGTCCGTATAAATTACCTGACTCCGACTCCACCTTATCAATTTTTTTTTAATAAAAACGCCAAAAGCTATTAAGCTATTTGAACGACTGTAGTACTGACTATTTGAAGACAGACTCAGGGTTAATAAAAATCGATTTTTCTTTATTTATGTTAGTTTATGAAAATGCACGTGCACTAATATAACATGTTAATTCATAGGTCCATGAGTGTGCAGAGTGTGTTCTAGAATCAGTGTGATCATCGCTTGTAAATTTATTAAATTCCTGCCAAACTATTTAAAAAATGCAGACTTTGTCTTTTGTACAACGTAGTAGACGGTTTTTCTATATCTTACCAATAACTGTTTTATGCGATTAACAATAAAACAACCATAGTACGTATTATTATTATTATTATTAGTATTACCTCTAATTTCTAACTTTCATAGTGCACCTTATTTTTATGTTTTAACTGTTTCAAGATGTATTTTAAAAGTTCAAACAGTTTCAGCATTTTGTTATATTGTTACTGTTCATGGTGTTTTTGTTTAATTGACAATATTTGAAGGGCACTTCTTTGGTGTATTTGTTTTGTTGATTTGGCAAAATATAAAAAAATATTATTTAAATCAATGATTTTGATAATTAAATTCCTCCATTAAATTCATTATTTTAATCAAATAATTTAAATCTGCTCAACCCTGCTCAGACATCAGACTATTTGAATTTTCTATGACTCGGTAAACTTCTATTATGTAGGCAGGTAGTAAATGACCCCTTAAGAAAATAATCTACTACGGAATGTAGTTAGTATTGTTAGTTCAGTAGGCAGGTAAGAAACTGTCTTGTTATAACAATGGCATTTGCACGTTTATGAAATGTTGCCATGAAATGTATTCTTCTTAAAGTAAATGTTATCCTTTTCCTCATTTAAGTTTGTAAACCTCTCTGTGTATTTGTACGTGAAATCAGTACGTTGCTGGAAACCGTGAATGCAATATTTGTAAATATGAAATTAATTATAATCAACCACACTCCGCAAAACCTGTGAAATTCGTTATGAGCCGGTAAAGTTTATCAGATAGATGAAAAGGAATGGGGGGAGGGGTATCAATATTCTAGTACTGTCGGAGTCGGAGTCGGGAGTCGGAGTCGGATTCAAACTACTAAAATATCAGGAGTCGGAGTCGGAGTCAGAGTCGGATTTTTTGTGTGCCCTGGTTATATCTATGAAAACAATGTAGCCTTACCTATATGTAATTAAATAATGTTGCCAGTTCTGCTAGTTTTGAAATTAATAAAACCTCGCTATATCTTCGAAAATATAAGACAAGGAATTTTTGTGTAACTTTTTTCCTACTCAGAATGCGCCTCTTAATAACGTAACATGGAGTTATACGTAATTTTTGCAGCATATATATATATCCATGATACTGCATTTTTTATGAGTTACATAAGCGACACATTGGTCAGATTGGTCAAGGTCATTATTATACCCTATGTAACATTAAATAACTAAAATCATATAAGCATTGGTATTCTAAAGTCTGTGGTAAAAGATTAAAACAAATGGGCCACTTGTACTTAATGGAACACACGAACGTTATTTAGTTGGAATATTACACTCAACTGTCACATAACTGATATCATCCAAGGAGGACCATGCATTTTTTTAAAATTGACCAATACTGAACTGATTACCTGATAAACACTCTAGGGATGCTTATCAAGCGATAAGCGCCCTAGGAATGACTATCGACCCCCTGGATGGTGTCATTATTGGAAGTAGAATAGCAAAAAACAAGCAACTTGAGTCTTTTTGCGTTATTAGGTCAATTCTAATTCATAATTCGTATACTGTTTTTATATAATAATCTTTAAAATATAAACGCTGGCGACATACAAATAATTTTGCCCATCAAAAGAGTTATCGTGCTGGTCTCGCCCTTGTTATATTACTAATGATAACACGTACAGTCGTGTTCAAATAAATCTGGGACAATGTTTTTTTCATATGCAGGTTGAGTTAAGAATTGAAGAATATCTCCATGGACTTCCTGCTATCAGAAAGAGTTACAGATTTCAGTACCTGTTAAAGTTTAATGTAACTCTTTCTGATAGCAGGAAATCCATGGAGATATTCTTCAATTCTTAACTGAACCTACATATGAAAAAAAAACATTGTCCCAGATTTATTTGAACACGACTATATAAGCACGTTTTTTCAGTGACGTCAACCTTTTCTTTTATTTTTAGTTTTTAAGGACTTGTAAATACTTACCTACTGGTACAATAAACAATAAGGAAACGTTTCTTTCGAATGAGGTGTATCGCAAACCAATGAATGTTTAGGTATATTTAGTGTTATAATAGGGCTCTTATCTTTCGTATAACTACCGATTTATATGAGAAACGAGCGGGAAATGCATACGCTAGAGAAAAACCATCATAAAATAGAGAGAAAATCGTTAAGAATGCGGAGAAAATAGTTGAAACTATACATTGATTAAAAAAATACATAAAATAGCCTAAAACCAACATTTTCAAATTTTAAACAACATTAGACAGAAAGAATTAAAGAAGACAGTTAAAGGTTGATTAAATAACAAGTTAAACAAAAGTGGGCGTTGTGTCCAAGGTGGACGTTATGACCAAATATGAAAGTGGACGTTGTGACCAGAGTGGGCGTTATGGCGGTGGACGTTGTGTCCAAGGTGGACGTTGTGACCAAATGCGAAGGTGGACGTTGTGACCAGAGTGGGTGTTATGGCGGTGGGCGTTGTGTCCAAGGTGGACGTTGTGACCAAATATGAAAGTGGGCGTTGTGACCAGAGTGGGCGTTATGGCGGTGGACGTTATGTCCAAGGTGGACGTTGTGACCAAATGCGAAGGTGGACGTTGTGTCCAGAGTGGGAGTTATGGCGGTGGACGTTGTGACCAAATTTGAAAGTGGACATTGTGACCAGAGTGGGCGTTATGGCGGTGGACGTTGTGACCAGGGTGGACGTTATGACCAACACCGTAAAATGTTATTCTCAACAGGCGCCGGTGGACGTTGTGACCAGAGTGGGCGTTGTGGCGGTGGACGTTGTGTCCAAGGTGGACGTTATGACCAAATACGACGGTGGACGTTGTGACCAGAGTGGGCGTTGTGGCGGTGGACGTTGTGACCAGGGTGGACGTTACGACCAAAAATAGCGGTGGACGTTGTGTCCAACATGATTGCCATACTAGGTGGTGGACGTTGTGACCAGTGGGCGTTGTGTCCAGGCCGCGATTCGAGCCTTGGCCTCCTTTATGCATCTTCCCCATCTGTCTCTATCTAATGCTGCTGTTCTCCAATTGTGTATTTTCAGGATGTTCTTTGCGTCTCCGGCAACTTCTTCATGCCACCTTTTCCGGGGTCTTCCCACTGGTCTGCGGCCTTCCATCGTTGATTGAAGTACTCTTTTCGGTGTTCTTTGTGCATCCATCCTGATGGTGTGTCCCGCCCATCTCAATCTCTGTATCTTAACAAATTCTGATATGGGTGTTTCTCTGTATTCTCGGTATATTTCATGATTATACCTGCATCTCCAGTTTCCGTTCTCTTCTTTTGGTCCGAATATCCTCCTGAGTATCTTCCTTTCAAGTGCATTGATGTAGTTTGCCATTTTTTGTGTCATTACCCATACCCATCCGTAGGTGATTACAGGTCTTATTATGCTTTTATATATACTGATTTTATTTCTTTTGTGGACATCGTGGGACTTAAATATATTTAGAAGGGCAAAGTAGGCTTTATTGGCTTGGTTAATCCTTCTTCTGATTTCTGCTTCTTTGTTGCCGTCTTTAGTTATGTTTACTCCCAGGTATATGAAGTTGCTTACTCTTTCTATGTTATCATCTCCTATGGTTACGTTGTGAAGTGTTCTACCTGTACGTGTTTGTGTCAGGACTTTGGTTTTGTCTACATTTATAATTAAACCCACTTCATTTGCATGTTTTTCCAGGTCAATGTAGATCTCCTTTGCGTCCATCATTGATCTCCCCATTATATTAATGTCGTCGGCATATGCCGCCATTTGTGATGATTTATTACTCAGTATGTTAAGGGGGTTAGTTGACATTTTTCGTATGGTGTATTCCAGGGTAATATTAAATAATAAAGGAGCTAACCCGTCGCCTTGTTTTAGTCCTCTCGTAATTTCGAAAGGGTCGGTCAATTGGTTTTTGTATTTTTACATATGCCGTTGTCTCTGTCATTGTTGCTTTTGTTAACCTTATAAGCTTTCCTGGGATTCTAAATTCATTCATAATATTGTAGAGTTTGTCTCTTTTGACTGAGTCATAAGCTTGGCGGAAATCTACAAATATTTGGTGTACATCAACGTCAAATTCCCATGCTCTTCTTAAGATTTCTTTGACACTAAATAGTTGGTCTAGTTAGTTGTTTTATTATATTGTATTTGTGTTTGTAGTATTGTTTGCAAAATGTTTGTCCAGTCTATTTTTAAATTGATTTATGGACGTGGCATTAGTTACTTCTTCAGGTAATTTGTTCCAGTCACTCACTACGCGATTACACAGAAAATTATGTCGACGATTAAGTTCTGCTCTGGTTCTTAACAGATGCATCTTGTGTCCTTGTAAATTGGTTCTTGATTGGAGTTTGAACATGGATTTTAGCTCTGGGCAGTCGTAATAATGGTTTAATATTTTAAAGATTTCAATCAAATCGCCACATTGCCGACGTTGTTGCAATGTTGGGAGTTTGAGCAGTTCAAGACGATGTGGGTACTCGAGTCTTCTGAATCCTTGTGGTAGTTTAGTAGCCCGACTTTGTAATATCCTTCTGGAAGTAAGGATTCCATATCTGAAAACCGTATTCCAACAAAGGCCTAATGTACGTTTTGTAAATTTTGACAAATGTGTCTGGTTTATGGTTTAAGATATTGGAATGTTTGATGTTGTTTAAACAATAATTGTTTCATTTTGCGGTTAAAAGTGGTAAATTTGGTTTATATTATAAAGAATCAATAGTATATTGGTGGTCGTCGGAAAAGTATAGTGTATAACACGTGCTGATTGGATATTTCACACTTCTGCGAATGAGCCACTTGCCTTCGGCTCGTGGCTCAACTATCGCATTCGTGTGAAATATCCAACTTTCAGCACTAGTTAGACAATATACTATTTTCTACTTTGCGTTTATAATGGACTTATTGTGACACTAAAAACAGTTTCACAATGAAGCTATTATTAAACTGTTTTTGGTGAAATGTTATATCTTAAAGTTGGTAATATTTGTTGCATATGTCAAATTATCAAACATCACATCAACTGTCAAATGCCAATGCATTGTTTGATTTGAAAAACGAAAACCACTCAAATAATAAAGCTGTCTCAAACGAATGGAATTTGTTAAAAACGGTAAAGAAAACTCAACATTTAACTATTTTTTGCAGCTGCACTATTAGTACTTGTATTGCAGTTATTGTGAATATTGATAGTTACAGTGCAGGTATCTTTAGCATTAATAGTTATGCCAGGCAGGTTTTGAGTCAGTATATTGTGTTGGTAATTTGTGTTTCCTTGAAGGTTCACATTCAGCTCATCTGGAATAATTGTTTGCTTTTCAACCTCAAAATTAAATAATGGTTCACTGGAGTAGGAAGGAAGTCCTAGGTTGTGGTGAGCGAGTTGGGTTAAACATTTGGGCTACTTCAATTTTTTTTCTGTAAAGATGTCTCGATGTAGCCTTCGGCTACTGCAGAAGACTTCCACCCCTCGTGCTGCTTAATTGTTATCAAATCACCACCCCTATTAGCCAAATGTGATGCACTTGACCGCCTAGAACAATGTCCAGTGTACCGTTCGGGGTTGGAAAGTTTTAGAAAAGAGGCTATAATTCTTGGAACCTGACCAATCTTATTAATACCGATGGGACTTGTTATGCAGCGTCCATTTCGATAGGTCAACAAGAAATGTTTCGTAGCTGCGCTTTTAGGACGAAGGTTAGCATATTTTTTTATAAGACCAATACATTGCTGCTCATTAATGGCAAACATTCTTGGTAAGTGCGTTTTTGTTTTAAGAACTGTTACAAGAATGTCATCTTTAAAATCGAGGTCATTAATAGACATATTGGCTAACTCGTCCTGTCTACAAGCACTTGCGTAACCCATAATCAGGATATAAAACGATCTATTTCCAAACCCTCAAATATTTTGCACTTTTTAGGCTGGTAGCCATCGGATTGCCTTTTGAGAAATCTCTGCAGTCTCGCAAATTTTGAAATATTCAGGTTTTTACAGGCTTTTAACCAAGCCCGTAGCATACTGTAAGAAACCCACATGTTGAGGATTTCTTCGTTTTGCTGATTTCATCGTAATGTCGAAATGATGAGAAGAGTCCAGTTCAATTTTTTACGACGTGTTAATCTTTGCATTTGGTACCAATCGCGAGAAGCATTATAAAGTTTTCAAAAAAAACTATTTCTTTTCAGGGAATTTGGATCCCACTAGCGGCTAAACGAAGCAACTTTGAATGGAGGTAATTTGGGTTAAATCGTCCTATTTTGGCCTCAGGAATATATGTTATTATTTTGTACAGACCTTTCGAGGACACCTTGTATATAAATATAGCATGTTACATTAGCGTATATACAATAAATCCTAGCCACAGTTCTAAAACAAGGGCCCTACAATTAACTATCACTGGAAACCTAAATGTACTATTGCTACCAAAAAAAACTAGGACGTTTTTTTAGCTGTGTGAATCTAAATTTTTAATTGGCAACTGATATGTGATTAACTTTCAAATTATTTCAAAACGTCACTGTCAATCATGCCTAAAGTAAGTTCAGTTTCAAAAGATAGGAGTAATGCTGGCATAGAAAACGGTGTAACTATTCAGCAAATTGCATGTTGATTTAGTTTTAGTTTTATAGCTATTTTATATTGTAGCTTTTGATATTAAAATGTTATGACATGTAAATAATTCTAACCTGTCATATGACAGCTTCTTAAGGTCATTTAATCAACTAAAACAATAAAAATGCATGGCTAATGGATTTGGAGATTGTCCTAGTTTTTTGTGGTACCAATAGTACCTTAAACCTACTTGACGGATGAGTTTGTAATTGTATTACAGAACGTACCTTGTATTTTTTTAACCCCACCAAACATGCTCTCATGCCTGCCGCTAGGCATTTGCCCATGCGGCAAGCTAAGCACGTCCTCCTCGTGTCTTTAATGATTGTACACAAATTGTCAAATGGGCAAGTATATACTAGGTCACCTGTAAATTAAAAAGACAAATTATAAAATGTTGATCTTATAGTACGAGCGGCGGTGACACTAAGTCTAGTGTGATAAAACTTTTCAATGTCATATATATCATTCGTTAGGTCATTGATGGGGAAACTCAAAATGGCACTATAAAAAATTATCAAAAAAAAATTTTTTTTTCAATATCTAGTATCATAAAACTTCAGGATTCTGATTGTTCCTCGAGACAGGGGAGGGGTAGGGCATTAAGGAAAAACAGTGCTGCCACTTCCCGAGCGAACTCTTCTCAGCGGCAGCAGGGAGATAAGTGATCCCTCAGCTCCTATTTTCTAGTATCATCGAACTTTATACAAATTCAAACGTTATCTGAAAGATCATCAATTTCTGTGTAAGAAAAACCACTGCTGCCTTTTCCAGAAAGTGAAGAAAATGGCGGCAGCAGCATTTGTAAGTCGCGATTATCGCCACCGAATTTCGCGTGTTCATTCGGTTTTATCGGCATTAATCCGGTTTTTTTTCGATTTGTACTAATGAAATACGCGTGACATTGTAAATTGCAATAAATTTTCTATTGCGTTGATTGTTTAAACAAATGAAATTGTATTTTTTATGTGATATTTTTCGAATTTTCCTTATTTCTCTTGTTTTTTTTTTCATATTTTCCGAGCCTTCGATTCCAATTGAGAATGAATTAGTTCTATCTAAATTAGATTCTATAAATTATTCCAAGTTCATTGATTTTTGGGCCGCTTTTTTAGGTCTTTTCGCGTTTTTCACAGCACGTACGAATCCGTTTCGCAGTTTTATTAAAACATGCCATTTATTTATCAGGACAAGGATTGTTTGAACAAATTAGAAGTATTTAACTTGGAACATAAAGATTTTTGAGCTATTTTTAAGCAGAAATTGAGTCTGCGGCGTTGATTTATTTCACCAACTGTAAGAAAGTAAGCGTGTTAAAATAAGCAATTTTATATTAGTCTTTTTTGTGAAAACGAATTTAATTTCCTTCAAGATTCTTGCATAGAAATGTTGGTTTATAAAAAACACAAAGATTATGAAGAGTTTGCAACGGATTATTGTAGTAATTTGCCCATTTAGTAAATTTGGTAGTTAAAATTACAGGAGTAGGTAGTAATTAAAGCATCGAAGCAACTTATCGCTAGTTTTCGTCGTCCGAATCAAAACTTTCTGCGTCAAATTCTTTGTCATCTTCGTCGTTGTTATATGACAAAGATAGTATATCGTCAACGAGTAGAGGCGTCGGTTCACCTCTATATCAACGAGGCCGCAACATATCGCTCATCTCCCAACCATATTCTTCGAAACGAAGCGTTGTGCAATTCTGTGAAGTCGCATTTTGCCACATGTTGGTCACGTATATCGTGCGCAAAATTTTCTGTTTCAATGATCTGTAGCATGGCGGAATAAGTCTTGAATCGAAGCCCTTTACCTTTTTCAAAAGCGCATCGCTAGATTGCTTCGAAGAGTATAGTTTTTGAAATATTTCAAAGCGTGCTGAATCAACGCCTTTACATTTTTTTATAGAATACATCTGCGACGTAAACTCTTGCAATGTATTCATTGTATTTTCGTCGTGCAAATCTGTACAATCTTTTAGAGACGCGAACACCTGTTGGAAATGTTCGTGTTTCTGTAGCATTTTAAACGGCCGGATTTTTCCTTTTCGGAAAAACGCTGCTGTATAATCACATCCAGTGAAAGCGTGGAAACCGGGCAACGCTTTACATAATTCTGATCCCAACTCTTTCGCCAATCTACAGCAATCGACTAACGAATTATCTGATGCTTTCGCGGTAGTGTTCATCATCCACAACTTCATTTCAGGAAATTTATGTATGTTTCCCAAAAGGATTATCAAAATGTCTGTATCGAATGCTTTTATGACGACTCTTGATTTGGGTTCTGCTTTTGAAATGTGAAAGATAATCCTTGTTTAGGAACCAAACATAAATTTTAATCCTTTTAATTTAATTAGGCGTCTATTTCACAAACATATTATATTGCATACGGAAAATGCTTAACAAAGCGTCAGCAGTAATGCAATCAGTGCTCGAATGACCTGGTGAATAGCCTGCAATTCTGCACTCTGCTAGTTGTTTGTTATGAAATTGAATACGCAAGTGCATATGCGAGCTGAAACGAGGGCAAATATTAAACTTCGTCAGTATTTTTATATGTATAAATAGAAAAATATTCTAGTCAATAAACATACAGTTTGAAGTTTTTGTTTCACTGTGTCACGCTGACCAACGGCCCCAGGTCTTTTTTGGTACATCATCTCGTGTGAGACCGCACGAGACCGTTGGTTTGCACCCCTTTTTAATTCCTGCACCCCTAAGATATTCCTGCAACTGTCCGAATTAAATTCATACAGTCCATTACAAGCTCCACCCTGAACATTTTGGTCCTTTCGAGCCTTTAAACGTTCCTGCCCCTAACATTTTGATCCTTCGAGCCATTAAAACGTTCCTGCCCCTAGTATCTGATATTTCGAGCCTTTCAACGTTCCTGCCCCTAGCATTTGGTCCAGTAATCCCTTAAAACGTACCAGCCCTCATCGAACAAGACCGTTACGATGGCGCAGCGACGGGAGATTTTCACAACCCAAGAAGATTTAGCAGAATCCATTCGCAGGCAGATTATCAACGTGAGGAAGGATGGCCCATCAAGAAAAAATGCAGCATATATCACCGCTCGCAGATCCACCCTAAAACAACTTTGGGAAGAATTTGAGGCCAACCATTCAGACCTGGCGAAGGAAGTCGAGGAAGAACACCCTTATTTTAAAAACAATTGTTTTCAGCAAACCAAAGACGTTTACAATGAAGGGGTTGCCCTGCTCGACAAGTGCGAAGAAAATCTAGCCACACTAGGTGAAAGTTCACAGCAGCCAGCTGGACCAAAAGAAGATACGACCGCACGTGCTGACAAGGAGGGACAGTTTCGAATAAGAAGGCTACAGATCAAGGTGAATTCACTCCAAAGCGACATTCAGGAAGTCTGTAATAGGTTGAATGAGGAATGCAGTAAAAGGTATTACGAATACAACATTAAGAACATCAAGGATGATTGGGATGACATCAGAGCTCTAAATGAGGAGATATTATCCCACGGTAGCTACGACGACAAGGAGTTCCACGAGACCAAGAAGATGGTCAACGAAATAATTATGCTCCTGTTCCAGCACATCCAGGATGAAGATGTTCAAAGTGTCAAGGAAAACAGCCATGCGAATATAGTGTTACCTGCTCTCAAAATTCCAGTTTTTGAAGGGACCTACGAAGCATGGCCTAGCTTTCATGACATTTTCCGAAGAATTGTTCATGAAAATTCACGACTAAGTAAGGCGGAAAAAATGCATTACTTAAAGTCACAGTTACGAGGGGAAGCCAGCAAGTTAGTGCAACACCTGGAGGCAACTGAAGCCAATTACGAGTCTGCATGGTTCATTATAAGGAACAGATACGACAACACCAGGCTGCTACTTGCGAAGTATTTGGATGACATATTCAACCAGGCAACCCTGTCGAACGAATCTGCAGAAGGGATCAAGAAACTCCATGACACGACTGCAGAATGCCTAAGAGCAATTGAGAACTTAGGAATTGAAACGGCCACATGGGGGCCTATCATGTGTCATATAGTGACACGGAAGTTGGACAAGGAAACCAACAGACTGTATGAGCAGTCACTAACGGCACCAAGAGAAGTGCAAAAATTCGAGCAGCTACTGAATTTCTTAGAAACAAGATTTCAGTCGCTGGAAGCTGTACAAAGACGAAACAAACTCGAACCCAGAAAACAAGGAAGTGGGAAACCATGGGAAAGTCACCAGGATCGGTGGGCAGTGAAGACGTACCACACTGCTGACATATCGTGCTTCCACTGCGGAGGATCACACAGCATTAAATCCTGCCCAAAATTCAGCAATCTAAATATATCCGAACGTTGGGACTTCATAAAGAATAAAAAATTATGTTCAAACTGCTTCAAGCCTACAGGAAAATATAACTCCAGACACTTTTGCCCAGGGAAATGCAAGGAAAAAATTATTGAGACAGTCAAAGAGATTCATCCCGCATCAAATGGATCCATCCCAGGAGTAACAATCCAGCAGGTGAAGAAAATATCAACAACCGATCCTACAGCGGAAGAACGAGCAATAGCAGCTGCCAATATAAAGAATACGGAAGTTCAACATCCTGTTATCATCGAATGTGAAAAAATAGCATCTTATCATTCGCAAGAAAATCACCAAGTGCATGAAGTTTCCAAAGTCCTCATTCATGAAGTCCTCGTTCACGAAGTCTCCATTCAGGAAGTTCCCATTCACAAAGTCGATGGACAGAAAGGAAAGGAAATTGCAGGCCACGAACAAATCGTTGAAACTCCTACAGCAGCTCCAAGCAGTGGATGCAGTCCAGAAATTGCAGGCCACGAAAAAATCGTTGGAACTCCTCCAGATGCTTCGACAGCAGCTCTTAGCGATGGATGGAGCCAAGAAGATGCAGCAATAACTGCTGCTAACAACAACACCTCCGAGCTCACTAAAAACTTGACCCTCGGTAAAGGACGGAGCCCAGAAGTTACAGCAATAACTGCAGAAGATGGAAAACCCTCCGACACCATTAAAAACTTGACACCCGGTGGAGATCGGCACCAAGACTTGTCGGCAGGGGATGCAGGAAAAGAAAACACCAAACACGTCGTACCTAGCGATGGATGGAGTCAAGAAGTTGCAGCAGGAACTGCAGCAATCGAGAAACCCTCCGAGTTCAATAAACAATTAGCACCTAGTCGAGGGTGGCATCAAGAAATGGCATCAAGAAATGCAGCAAGCGAGCAAACCTGCGAGTTCGCTAAATACTTAGCACCCGGTGTAGGGTGGAACCTAGAAATGGCAGCAGCCAGGAATTCAGAAAACGAAAAATCCGAAACCAAATATTCTACGCCTAATAGAAGGTGGATTCAAGAACTAACAGCAACAAGTTCAGAAAACAATAAACACAATGCTAAGCACTTAGCCCCTCGTAGAAGATGGTATCAAGAAGACGGCTTATTAAAGTCTGCGAGGGAATTTACCGAAAGCACGCAATATGGAATGCCAATGCGGCATCCTCTAAAACAGCTAACCTCGGCAAGAGTGATATTAATTATCGTATTCACTCATATAATGTTCGTCTCCAAAGGAAGAGGCAGCCGATGGACGTTGGCAGGATGTTCCAAACCAATTGGTAACATAGTCAACGACACAATAACACAAAAGCTCTTTTACAGAAATAGCAAAGGAGCCAGTGTTGCAGCAACCGAACCACTTCGAGGATTTACAACCCTCTCGGTTAGACCTGCAACATCATCTGAAGGAAATAGCATGGAGAGCCATCCGACGTCGCTACTACCTATCCAAGAGGACAAGTTAAAGGAGATCGAGCCAATAGGAAAACATCTTTACCTATGTAGGCCATCCGCCGTTCGAAGTATTGAAGACAATCCTAATTGCATCATTGACGAAATCTATCAACGATTAAACAAGATCAAATGTTTGGTCCATCAGTTTACAGTTAAGACACTGGTATGGAAGAAACTGTACGCAGCAAATACATGGTTGTTTATTCCCAATCAACCCACAACAGCAGCAGTACAATGCAGCGGGAATCGAGAAGATGTGAAGATTCAAGATGTTGGCATAATCCAAATATCCCCAGATTGTACTATATACACCAAACAGACTACTTTGCATACTCAGCTATTCACTACTATTCCTGTCGTAGCTGGGTTCAATAAACCAATGCAAGTAACTATTAACACTACTTTGCAGAATACGAGCACACACCCTCAACTGCAAATGGAGGAACCTGTGTTACTACCGTCCGACCATTTTCAACGCCTACAAGAAGAAGAAGACGAGTTGCAGCTACATCAGGAATATCCATTGTGGCACCATCAACATACTATCATGGTGAACACTGGTACTACAATCGGTATCTTGGTATCAGTTTGTATCATCTGGACATTATGGAAGTACTGGAGAAAGAACAGGAAACCGCAGCCACGCCCAAATGCAGACCCGTCAGAGAGCTTCAGGTTACAACCACTGCCACCTGAGGAAGAAGATGGAGAGACAGCCTCAGCCACACCATCCGGCCCTTTGTCGCTCGGCAGAATGTTTAGGAACCAAACATAAATTTTAATCCTTTTAATTTAATTAGGCGTCTATTTCACAAACATATTATATTGCATACGGAAAATGCTTAACAAAGCGTCAGCAGTAATGCAATCAGTGCTCAAATGACCTGGTGAATAGCCTGCAATTCTGCACTCTGCTAGTTGTTTGTTATGAAATTGAATACGCAAGTGCATATGCGAGCTGAAACGAGGGCAAATATTAAACTTCGTCAGTATTTTTATATGTATAAATAGAAAAATATTCTAGTCAATAAACATACAGTTTGAAGTTTTTGTTTCACTGTGTCACGCTGACCAACGGCCCCAGGTCTTTTTTGGTACATCATCTCGTGTGAGACCGCACGAGACCGTTGGTTTGCACCCCTTTTTAATTCCTGCACCCCTAAGATATTCCTGCAACTGTCCGAATTAAATTCATACAGTCCATTACAAGCTCCACCCTGAACAATCCTCTTGTCTGCTTCTTCGTGATAGCACGCGTAATCGATTTCTTCTGTCTTCACAACGTAGTTATCGAGTGCTCGGTAAGAAAAACAGCGCTCTTCGACAGTTATGAAAACCTTTTTACTTTTAAGGATGGACGCTACGTAATTATTAGCCCAGTGCTCCGATAGAAAGCTCACAAGAGCTTCCTTGAACTTCCGGTTTCTCAAGCTTTTCATGAAATCAGTCGGTCTTGTCTGATGATGTAAGTTGGTAAAATAAATCAACGCCGCATACTCAATTTCTGCTTAAAAATAGCTCAAAAATCTCTATGTTCCAAGTTAAATACTTCTAATTTGTTCAAACAATCCCTGTCCTGATAAATAAATGGCATGTTTCAATAAAACTGCGAAAAGACCTAAAAAAGCGGCCCAAAAATCAATAAACTTGGAATAATTGATAGAATCTAATTTAGATAGAACTAATTCATTCTCAATTGGTATCGAAGGCTTGGAAAATATCAAAAAAACAAGAGAAATTAGGAAAACTCGAAAAATATCACATAAAAAATACAATTTCATTTGTTTAAACAATCAAGGCAATAGCAAATTTATTGCAATTTACAATGTCAGGCGTATTTCATTAGTACAAATCGAAAAAAACCGGATTAATGCCGATAAAACCGAATGAACACGCGAAATTCGGTTGCGATAATCGCGACTTTCAAAAGCTGCTGCCGCCATTTTCTTCACTTTCTGGAAAAGGCAGCAGTGGTTTTTCTTACACAGAAATTGATGATCTTTCAGATAACGTTTGAATTTGTATGAAGTTTGATGATACTAGAAAATAGGATCTGAGGGCTCACCTATCTCCCTGCTGCCGCTGATAAGAGTTCGCTCGGGGAGTGGCAGCACCGTTTTTTCTTAATGCCCTACCCCTCCCCTGTCTCGAGGAACAATCAGAATCCTGAAGTTTTATGATACTAGATATTGAAAAAAAATATGTTTTTTTGATCATTTTTTATAGTTCCGTTCGGTCCACACTTGGCAGCACTGCCATTTTGTGTTTCCCCATCAATGACCTAACGAATGATATATATGACATTGAAAAGTTTTATCACACTAGACTTAGTGTCACCGCCGCTCAGACTATTATATTTTGCTACTAAGATATTCAGCAAATTGCATGTTGATTTAATTTTATAACTATTGTATATTGTAGCTTTTGATATTAAAATGTTATGACATGTAAATAATTCTAACCTGTCATATGACAGTTTTTTAATTTAATCAACTAAAACAATAAAAATGCATGGCTAATGGATTTTGAGGTTGTCCTAGTTTTTTGTGGTACCAATAGTACCTTAAACCTACTTGACGGATGAGTTTGTAATTGTATTACAGAACGTACCTTGTATTTTTTTAACCCCACCAAACATGCTCTCATGCCTGCCGCTAGGCATTTGCCCATGCGGCAGGCTGGGCACGTCCTCCTCGTGTCTTTAATGATTGTACACGAATTGTCAAATGGGCAAGTATATACTAGGTCACCTGTAAATTAAAAAGACAAATTATAAAATGTTGATCTTATATTTTACATGGCTAATGGATTTGGAGGTTGTCCTAGTTTTTTGTGGTACCAATAGTACCTTAAACCTACTTGACGGATGAGTTTGTAATTGTATTACAGAACATACCTTATATTTTTTTATGCCCACTAGATTCGGTTCCATACCTGCCGCTAGGCATTGGGCCATGCGGCAGGCTGGGCAATACCGCCTTGTTTCTTTTGTAATTTGACAAGCCTTGTTGAATGTACACTGATATGCGGTGTCACCTGTAAATTAAAGAGACAAATTATAAAATGTTGATCTTATATTTTGCATGGCTAATGGATTTGGAGGTTGTCCTAGTTTTTTGTGGTACCAATAGTACCTTAAACCTACTTGACGGATGAGTTTGTAATTGTATTACAGAACATACCTTATATTTTTTTATGCCCACTAGATTCGGTTCCATACCTGCCGCTAGGCATTGGGCCATGCGGCAGGCTGGGCAATACCGCCTTGTTTCTTTTGTAATTTGACAAGCCTTGTTGAATGTACACTGATATGCGATGTCACCTGTAAATTAAAGAGACAAATTATAAAATGTTGATCTTATATTTTGCATGGCTAATGGATTTGGAGGTTGTCCTAGTTTTTTGTGGTACCAATAGTACCTTAAACCTACTTGACGGATGAGTTTGTAATTGTATTACAGAACATACCTTATATTTTTTTATGCCCACTAGATTCGGTTCCATACCTGCCGCTAGGCATTGGGCCATGCGGCAGGCTGGGCAATACCGCCTTGTTTCTTTTGTAATTTGACAAGCCTTGTTGAATGTACACTGATATGCGATGTCACCTGTAAATTAAAGAGACAAATTATAAAATGTTGATCTTATATTCTGCATGGCTAATGGATTTGGAGGTTGTCCTAGTTTTTTGTGGTACCAATAGTACCTTAAACCTACTTGACGGATGAGTTTGTAATTGTATTACAGAACATACCTTATATTTTTTTATGCCCACTAGATTCGGTTCCATACCTGCCGCTAGGCATTGGGCCATGCGGCAGGCTGGGCAATACCGCCTTGTTTCTTTTGTAATTTGACAAGCCTTGTTGAATGTACACTGATATGCGGTGTCACCTGTAAATTAAAGAGACAAATTATAAAATGTTGATCTTATATTTTGCATGGCTAATGGATTTGGAGGTTGTCCTAGTTTTTTGTGGTACCAATAGTACCTTAAACCTACTTGACGGATGAGTTTGTAATTGTATTACAGAACATACCTTATATTTTTTTATGCCCACTAGATTCGGTTCCATACCTGCCGCTAGGCATTGGGCCATGCGGCAGGCTGGGCAATACCGCCTTGTTTCTTTTGTAATTTGACAAGCCTTGTTGAATGTACACTGATATGCGATGTCACCTGTAAATTAAAGAGACAAATTATAAAATGTTGATCTTATATTTTGCATGGCTAATGGATTTGGAGGTTGTCCTAGTTTTTTGTGGTACCAATAGTACCTTAAACCTACTTGACGGATGAGTTTGTAATTGTATTACAGAACATACCTTATATTTTTTTATGCCCACTAGATTCGGTTCCATACCTGCCGCTAGGCATTGGGCCATGCGGCAGGCTGGGCAATACCGCCTTGTTTCTTTTGTAATTTGACAAGCCTTGTTGAATGTACACTGATATGCGATGTCACCTGTAAATTAAAGAGACAAATTATAAAATGTTGATCTTATATTTTGCATGGCTAATGGATTTGGAGGTTGTCCTAGTTTTTTGTGGTACCAATAGTACCTTAAACCTACTTGACGGATGAGTTTGTAATTGTATTACAGAACGTACCTTGTATTTTTTTAACCCCACCAAACATGCTCTCATGCTTGCTGCTAGGCATTTGCCCATGCGGCAGGCTGGACACGTCCTCTTCGTGTCTTTAATGATTGTACACGAATTTTCAAATGGGCAAGTATATACTAGGTCACCTGTAAATTAAAAAGACAAATTATAAAATGTTAATCTTATATTTTGCTACTAAGCTATTCAGCAAATTGCATGTTGATTTAGTTTTATAACTATTTTATATTGTAGCTTTTGATATTAAAATGTTATGACATGTAAATAATTCTAACCTGTCATATGACAGTTTCTTAAGGTCATTTAATCAACTAAAACAATAAAAATGCATGGCTAATGGATTTGGAGGTTGTCCTAGTTTTTTGTGGTACCAATAGTACCTTAAACCTACTTGACGGATGAGTTTGTAATTGTATTACAGAACATACCTTATATTTTTTTATGCCCACTAGATTCGGTTCCATACCTGCCGCTAGGCATTGGGCCATGCGGCAGGCTGGGCAATACCGCCTTGTTTCTTTTGTAATTTGACAAGCCTTGTTGAATGTACACTGATATGCGATGTCACCTGTAAATTAAAGAGACAAATTATAAAATGTTGATCTTATATTTTGCATGGCTAATGGATTTGGAGGTTGTCCTAGTTTTTTGTGGTACCAATAGTACCTTAAACCTACTTGACGGATGAGTTTGTAATTGTATTACAGAACATACCTTATATTTTTTTATGCCCACTAGATTCGGTTCCATACCTGCCGCTAGGCATTGGGCCATGCGGCAGGCTGGGCAATACCGCCTTGTTTCTTTTGTAATTTGACAAGCCTTGTTGAATGTACACTGATATGCGATGTCACCTGTAAATTAAAGAGACAAATTATAAAATGTTGATCTTATATTTTGCATGGCTAATGGATTTGGAGGTTGTCCTAGTTTTTTGTGGTACCAATAGTACCTTAAACCTACTTGACGGATGAGTTTGTAATTGTATTACAGAACATACCTTATATTTTTTTATGCCCACTAGATTCGGTTCCATACCTGCCGCTAGGCATTGGGCCATGCGGCAGGCTGGGCAATACCGCCTTGTTTCTTTTGTAATTTGACAAGCCTTGTTGAATGTACACTGATATGCGATGTCACCTGTAAATTAAAGAGACAAATTATAAAATGTTGATCTTATATTTTGCATGGCTAATGGATTTGGAGGTTGTCCTAGTTTTTTGTGGTACCAATAGTACCTTAAACCTACTTGACGGATGAGTTTGTAATTGTATTACAGAACATACCTTATATTTTTTTATGCCCACTAGATTCGGTTCCATACCTGCCGCTAGGCATTGGGCCATGCGGCAGGCTGGGCAATACCGCCTTGTTTCTTTTGTAATTTGACAAGCCTTGTTGAATGTACACTGATATGCGATGTCACCTGTAAATTAAAGAGACAAATTATAAAATGTTGATCTTATATTTTGCATGGCTAATAGATTTGGAGGTTGTCCTAGTTTTTTGTGGTACCAATAGTACCTTAAACCTACTTGACGGATGAGTTTGTAATTGTATTACAGAACATACCTTATATTTTTTTATGCCCACTAGATTCGGTTCCATACCTGCCGCTAGGCATTGGGCCATGCGGCAGGCTGGGCAATACCGCCTTGTTTCTTTTGTAATTTGACAAGCCTTGTTGAATGTACACTGATATGCGATGTCACCTGTAAATTAAAGAGACAAATTATAAAATGTTGATCTTATATTTTGCATGGCTAATGGATTTGGAGGTTGTCCTAGTTTTTTGTGGTACCAATAGTACCTTAAACCTACTTGACGGATGAGTTTGTAATTGTATTACAGAACGTACCTTGTATTTTTTTAACCCCACCAAACATGCTCTCATGCTTGCTGCTAGGCATTTGCCCATGCGGCAGGCTGGGCACGTCCTCTTCGTGTCTTTAATGATTGTACACGAATTTTCAAATGGGCAAGTATATACTAGGTCACCTGTAAATTAAAAAGACAAATTATAAAATGTTGATCTTATATTTTGCTACTAAGCTATTCAGCAAATTGCATGTTGATTTAGTTTTATAACTATTTTATATTGTAGCTTTTGATATTAAAATGTTATGACATGTAAATAATTCTAACCTGTCATATGACAGTTTCTTAAGGTCATTTAATCAACTAAAACAATAAAAATGCATGGCTAATGGATTTGGAGGTTGTCCTAGTTTTTTGTGGTACCAATAGTACCTTTAACCTACTTGACGGATGAGTTTGTAATTGTATTACAGAACATACCTTATATTTTTTTATGCCCACTAGATTCGGTTCCATACCTGCCGCTAGGCATTGGGCCATGCGGCAGGCTGGGCAATACCGCCTTGTTTCTTTTGTAATTTGACAAGCCTTGTTGAATGTACACTGATATGCGATGTCACCTGTAAATTAAAGAGACAAATTATAAAATGTTGATCTTATATTTTGCATGGCTAATAGATTTGGAGGTTGTCCTAGTTTTTTGTGGTACCAATAGTACCTTAAACCTACTTGACGGATGAGTTTGTAATTGTATTACAGAACATACCTTATATTTTTTTATGCCCACTAGATTCGGTTCCATACCTGCCGCTAGGCATTGGGCCATGCGGCAGGCTGGGCAATACCGCCTTGTTTCTTTTGTAATTTGACAAGCCTTGTTGAATGTACACTGATATGCGATGTCACCTGTAAATTAAAGAGACAAATTATAAAATGTTGATCTTATATTTTGCATGGCTAATGGATTTGGAGGTTGTCCTAGTTTTTTGTGGTACCAATAGTACCTTAAACCTACTTGACGGATGAGTTTGTAATTGTATTACAGAACATACCTTATATTTTTTTATGCCCACTAGATTCGGTTCCATACCTGCCGCTAGGCATTGGGCCATGCGGCAGGCTGGGCAATACCGCCTTGTTTCTTTTGTAATTTGACAAGCCTTGTTGAATGTACACTGATATGCGATGTCACCTGTAAATTAAAGAGACAAATTATAAAATGTTGATCTTATATTTTGCATGGCTAATAGATTTGGAGGTTGTCCTAGTTTTTTGTGGTACCAATAGTACCTTAAACCTACTTGACGGATGAGTTTGTAATTGTATTACAGAACATACCTTATATTTTTTTATGCCCACTAGATTCGGTTCCATACCTGCCGCTAGGCATTGGGCCATGCGGCAGGCTGGGCAATACCGCCTTGTTTCTTTTGTAATTTGACAAGCCTTGTTGAATGTACACTGATATGCGATGTCACCTGTAAATTAAAGAGACAAATTATAAAATGTTGATCTTATATTTTGCATGGCTAATGGATTTGGAGGTTGTCCTAGTTTTTTGTGGTACCAATAGTACCTTAAACCTACTTGACGGATGAGTTTGTAATTGTATTACAGAACGTACCTTGTATTTTTTTAACCCCACCAAACATGCTCTCATGCTTGCTGCTAGGCATTTGCCCATGCGGCAGGCTGGGCACGTCCTCTTCGTGTCTTTAATGATTGTACACGAATTTTCAAATGGGCAAGTATATACTAGGTCACCTGTAAATTAAAAAGACAAATTATAAAATGTTGATCTTATATTTTGCTACTAAGCTATTCAGCAAATTGCATGTTGATTTAGTTTTATAACTATTTTATATTGTAGCTTTTGATATTAAAATGTTATGACATGTAAATAATTCTAACCTGTCATATGACAGTTTCTTAAGGTCATTTAATCAACTAAAACAATAAAAATGCATGGCTAATGGATTTGGAGGTTGTCCTAGTTTTTTGTGGTACCAATAGTACCTTTAACCTACTTGACGGATGAGTTTGTAATTGTATTACAGAACATACCTTATATTTTTTTATGCCCACTAGATTCGGTTCCATACCTGCCGCTAGGCATTGGGCCATGCGGCAGGCTGGGCAATACCGCCTTGTTTCTTTTGTAATTTGACAAGCCTTGTTGAATGTACACTGATATGCGATGTCACCTGTAAATTAAAGAGACAAATTATAAAATGTTGATCTTATATTTTGCATGGCTAATAGATTTGGAGGTTGTCCTAGTTTTTTGTGGTACCAATAGTACCTTAAACCTACTTGACGGATGAGTTTGTAATTGTATTACAGAACATACCTTATATTTTTTTATGCCCACTAGATTCGGTTCCATACCTGCCGCTAGGCATTGGGCCATGCGGCAGGCTGGGCAATACCGCCTTGTTTCTTTTGTAATTTGACAAGCCTTGTTGAATGTACACTGATATGCGATGTCACCTGTAAATTAAAGAGACAAATTATAAAATGTTGATCTTATATTTTGCATGGCTAATGGATTTGGAGGTTGTCCTAGTTTTTTGTGGTACCAATAGTACCTTAAACCTACTTGACGGATGAGTTTGTAATTGTATTACAGAACGTACCTTGTATTTTTTTAACCCCACCAAACATGCTCTCATGCTTGCTGCTAGGCATTTGCCCATGCGGCAGGCTGGACACGTCCTCTTCGTGTCTTTAATGATTGTACACGAATTTTCAAATGGGCAAGTATATACTAGGTCACCTGTAAATTAAAAAGACAAATTATAAAATGTTGATCTTATATTTTGCTACTAAGCTATTCAGCAAATTGCATGTTGATTTAGTTTTATAACTATTTTATATTGTAGCTTTTGATATTAAAATGTTATGACATGTAAATAATTCTAACCTGTCATATGACAGTTTCTTAAGGTCATTTAATCAACTAAAACAATAAAAATGCATGGCTAATGGATTTGGAGGTTGTCCTAGTTTTTTGTGGTACCAATAGTACCTTAAACCTACTTGACGGATGAGTTTGTAATTGTATTACAGAACATACCTTATATTTTTTTATGCCCACTAGATTCGGTTCCATACCTGCCGCTAGGCATTGGGCCATGCGGCAGGCTGGGCAATACCGCGTTGTTTCTTTTGTAATTTGACAAGCCTTGTTGAATGTACACTGATATGCGATGTCACCTGTAAATTAAAGAGACAAATTATAAAATGTTGATCTTATATTTTGCATGGCTAATGGATTTGGAGGTTGTCCTAGTTTTTTGTGGTACCAATAGTACCTTAAACCTACTTGACGGATGAGTTTGTAATTGTATTACAGAACGTACCTTGTATTTTTTTAACCCCACCAAACATGCTCTCATGCTTGCTGCTAGGCATTTGCCCATGCGGCAGGCTGGGCACGTCCTCTTCGTGTCTTTAATGATTGTACACGAATTTTCAAATGGGCAAGTATACAGGGTGCCCGTTTTTGGAGCTCCACCATGGGGATCTCGGTAACCATAAGAGATACGAGGTCGGTTAAATTGGGGCAAAGTTGCGCAATTTGGAGCTCAATAATATGCCAGTTTAAAATTTCAAAAATTCCGATTACCTCCGGAGATATCCGAAAAAAACCGGAATTTTGGAAATACGTTTTTATTTTTTCCTCGGCTTATTTGGTGACCTAATTCAAAATGAGTGACACTTCGTCGTTGCAACTTTTCCTCCTCTACAACCTGCCGATGTCATATTTGAAATCAGACGTTTCGATTTTCGACAATCATCATCAACTTTGGTTTTTCTTATGGGCACTATCTTGGATTTTCACATTTTTGAATTCAGCTTTGTTTTCTGATTACGGTGATGTATCACATGTTAAGGTTCAGTGTTGCAGTTTGGGTGAAATATCAAAAATTCTGTTTTGCAAAGACTGCCTTGGATATAACATCCATACTTTTGTTTAACAAAGGCATTGTTGACAGTTCGATTTAAGTTGGCTTAACGTCACCTACAGTTACAAAATTAGTATAAATTTATTAACAAAATGCCCTTTTCAAATGAAGAAAAACGAGATATGCTAGAAATTTATTACGCTTCGCATCGAAATGCGCAAGTTACTTCGGAAAGATATTTACAGCGGTATCCAGAAAGACAACAACCAGCTCAAAATTATTTGTTATTCCTTCATAGAAATTTAGCCGAGTTTGGTGCATTTTCTAAGCCTCGAAGACGTGTTCATAGACCAAATGCGAATGAAGTGGAAATTTTACAGGCGGTGAGTAAATTGTTAAAACTTTCTCAAAAATAATAAACGGCAATGAATTGAATTCTTCATTAGATTCAAGATAATCCTTCAACTTCAACAAGGGCTATAGCAGACGAAATTAACGTATCACATCAAGCAGTGTGGAGAGTCTTGAAAAAACATAAATATCGCCCGTTTAAAATTCATATCACCCAAGTCTTGCATCCAGGAGATACTGAACGGAGGGCAGCGTTTTGTAGGAATATCATGGCACGGTTGGAACAAAATCCCCATTTTCTTTCCAACGTGATATTCACGGACGAGTGCAAATTTACCAACTCAGGCATGTTCAATCGTCACAATGAACATGTCTGGTCCACTGAAAATCCACACGAACACCAAGGACGTCGACCACAAGCACGTTTCGGGCTAAATGTATGGGTTGGTTTATTTGGCGGTACGATCATTGGCCCATACATTTACGAAGACAATTTGACCGCAGATGGGTATTTGCACTTTTTAAGGACCTACCTTACGGATTACATCGATGACAACATTTGCCTCAACCGCTTGAATAACCTTTGGTTCCAGCAAGATGGTGCTCCGCCACATAATGCTAGGAGAGTGGCTGATTATTTGTCTGAAATATTTCCGGGTAGAGTCATTTCAAACAGTGGAGACATACGTTGGCCGGCACGTTCACCAGATCTTTCCCCATTAGACTACTATTTATGGGGAACTATGAAAGATCTCATTTATAAATCTGTACCCGCCGATATTAATGAGCTGCGAAGGAAGATCATCACAACTTTAAGGACCAAAATAAGAAGAAGGGACGTTTTAAGATCAATGCAGAATTTAAGAAGACGCATAGAGCTGTGCTTGGAAGTGGAGGGTGAACCCTTCGAGCACCTCTTATAATTTTCTTTATTTACTTGTTTCTCAAAATTTAGTTTTATCCTATGTTGTAAATTTAAAACATAATTTTCTCCTTTTTTATATCCTACTGTCAAATAAATAAATTTCTAGCATATCTCGTTTTTCTTCAGTTGAAAAGAGCATTTTGTTAATAAATTTATACTAATTTTGTAACTGTAGGTGACGTTAAGCCAACTTAAATCGAACTGTCAACAATGCCTTTGTTAAACAAAAGTATGGATGTTATATCCAAGGCAGTCTTTGCAAAACAGAATTTTTGATATTTCACCCAAACTGCAACACTGAACCTTAACATGTGATACATCACCGTAATCAGAAAACAAAGCTGAATTCAAAAATGTGAAAATCCAAGATAGTGCCCATAAGAAAAACCAAAGTTGATGATGATTGTCGAAAATCTAAACGTCTGATTTCAAATATGACATCGGCAGGTTGTAGAGGAGGAAAAGTTGCAATGACGAAGTGTCACTCATTTTGAATTAGGTCACCAAATAAGCCGAGGAAAAAATAAAAACGTATTTCCAAAATTCCGGTTTTTTTCGGATATCTCCGGAGGTAATCGGAATTTTTGAAATTTTAAACCGGCATATTATTGAGCTCCAAATTGCGCAACTTTGCCCCAATTTAACCGACCTCGTATCTCTTATGGTTACCGAGATCCCCATGGTGGAGCTCCAAAAACGGGCACCCTGTATACTAGGTCACCTGTAAATTAAAAAGACAAATTATAAAATGTTGATCTTATACACTGCTCAAAAAAATTAGGGGAACACTTTTTTGAAGGCGTATAAGTTTTCCAGCAAATAATGGAAGCAGGATATTTTCTTGTTATATTATTCTCTAGACTTGTATTGACAAAGTGCAAAAAGAATTACGGTGATTCGTTTGCTCGTTTTCTTTGTAGACGCCAAAATGTATAGAAAGTCTCAAAACAAAGTGGTTTTTGACCACAAAGCAAACATCCGAAGCTCATCAAATTAGTCATTGGACACAGGAAACGTCAGTTTTAACTTTTTCACTGTTTCTGAGTTCAAAATGCGTTATTTAAGTGACATTGAAGTTGCGAGGGCTGTTGGTTTGCTTGAAGATGATCGATATATGCGGTATGTAGCAAACCATCTCCAATCACCTCCATCTGTTATCTGCAGAGGATGGCATGGGTACCGAGAAGCAGGTAGATATTCCAGGAGAACTGAACAAGGCCGCAAAAGAAAAACTACCCCTCGGGACGACCTGTATATTGTGAATTCTTGTCTTCGCCGATGAAATGCTACTGCTCGTGAGTTACAAAATCTACTCCGAAGTGCCACTGGTGTAACAATTTCCAATCAGACGGTTAGAAGACGACTCAAAGAAGTCAATCTGACTTCTCACAAGTATGTGCGAGCTCCTCGCTTGACCAGGAATCACAGAGTTATCCGTCTAAACTTTGCTCGTGAACATGTGCAATGGCAACTTCCACAATGGAGGTATGTGCTTTTTACTGACGAGTGGCGGTTTTGTCTAACTCGTTGCGATGGTCGTATACGAGTGTACAGACGTCCTGGAGAGCGATACACTGCGGCGTGTATACAGGAAGTGGACCGATTCATAGCTGGATCGGTCATGGTTTGGGGTGGCATCAGTATAGACGGTCACACCCAATTGATTGTCGTTCCCCAACGTCTCAATGCACAAATTTATGTTGAGACGATTCCTCAAGAGCATGTTGTGCAATTTGCGAACAATTTCGGCGATGGTTTCATCTTACAACAGGATAATTGTAGATTACATACCGTAAATTTAACAACAAATTTTCTCCAGGAACAAGAAATCCAGGTGATGGGGTGATCAGCCATGAGTCCGGACTTAAATTCCATCGAACACGTTTGGGATTTATTCGACAGGCGTATTAGGAAGCGTCCTGCTGCACCTCAGACTCTTCAGGGGTTGGATGAGGTTCTTGTGGAAGAATTGTGAAATTTACCACAAGACATGTTAAGACGTCTTATTCGCAACATGTCTCGACGATGTCACGTTGTCACTGATGATAATGGAGGGCACACGCGCTGCTAAAATTCGGTATTCGAGCGCTAACAGAGTTTCTATTGCATTTTAAGTGATGAATCACATTTCAATTTTGGTAATATTCTCATTGGTTTGGTGCTACTCAAGAAAACCGTTAATTTACAGCATATTTATTGTTTGTATATTGTTAAGTAATGTTGAAAGAACAATATACTAACGTTGATACTTGAGTCTGTATTTAATTTGAAAATTTCTGCACAGCTGAAAAAGTGTTCCCCTAATTTTTTTGAGCAGTGTATTTTGCTACTAAGCTATTCAGCAAATTGCATGTTGATTTAGTTTTATAACTATTTTATATTGTAGCTTTTGATATTAAAATGTTATGACATGTAAATAATTCTAACCTGTCATATGACAGTTTCTTAAGGTCATTTAATCAACTAAAACAATAAAAATGCATGGCTAATGGATTTGGAGGTTGTCCTAGTTTTTTGTGGTACCAATAGTACCTTTAACCTACTTGACGGATGAGTTTGTAATTGTATTACAGAACATACCTTATATTTTTTTATGCCCACTAGATTCGGTTCCATACCTGCCGCTAGGCATTGGGCCATGCGGCAGGCTGGGCAATACCGCCTTGTTTCTTTTGTAATTTGACAAGCCTTGTCGAATGTACACTGATATGCGATGTCACCTGTAAATTAAAGAGACAAATTATAAAATGTTGATCTTATATTTTGCTACTAAGATAATCAGCATATTGCATGTTGATTTAATTTTATAACTATTTTATATTGTAGCTTTTGATATTAAAATGTTATGACATGTAAATAATTCTACCTGTCATATGACAGCTTCTTAAGGTCATTTAATCAACTAAAACAATAAAAATGCATGGCTAATGGATTTTGAGGTTGTCCTAGTTTTTTGTGGTACCAATAGTACCTTAAACCTACTTGACGGATGAGTTTGTAATTGTATTACAGAACATACCTTATATTTTTTTATGCCCACTAGATTCGGTTCCATACCTGCCGCTAGGCATTGGGCCATGCGGCAGGCTGGGCAATACCGCCTTGTTTCTTTTGTAATTTGACAAGCCTTGTTGAATGTACACTGATATGCGATGTCACCTGTAAATTAAAGAGACAAATTATAAAATGTTGATCTTATATTTTGCATGGCTAATGGATTTGGAGGTTGTCCTAGTTTTTTGTGGTACCAATAGTACCTTAAACCTACTTGACGGATGAGTTTGTAATTGTATTACAGAACATACCTTATATTTTTTTATGCCCACTAGATTCGGTTCCATACCTGCCGCTAGGCATTGGGCCATGCGGCAGGCTGGGCAATACCGCCTTGTTTCTTTTGTAATTTGACAAGCCTTGTTGAATGTACACTGATATGCGATGTCACCTGTAAATTAAAGAGACAAATTATAAAATGTTGATCTTATATTTTGCATGGCTAATGGATTTGGAGGTTGTCCTAGT
Organism: Agriotes lineatus; assembly: GCA_940337035.1. Classification (NCBI taxonomy): domain Eukaryota; kingdom Metazoa; phylum Arthropoda; class Insecta; order Coleoptera; family Elateridae; genus Agriotes; species Agriotes lineatus. The sequence continues at coordinate 82,163 of CALNHX010004634.1, read as the reverse complement.
TTTTTGTGGTACCAATAGTACCTTAAACCTACTTGACGGATGAGTTTGTAATTGTATTACAGAACATACCTTATATTTTTTTATGCCCACTAGATTCGGTTCCATACCTGCCGCTAGGCATTGGGCCATGCGGCAGGCTGGGCAATACCGCCTTGTTTCTTTTGTAATTTGACAAGCCTTGTTGAATGTACACTGATATGCGATGTCACCTGTAAATTAAAGAGACAAATTATAAAATGTTGATCTTATATTTTGCATGGCTAATGGATTTGGAGGTTGTCCTAGTTTTTTGTGGTACCAATAGTACCTTAAACCTACTTGACGGATGAGTTTGTAATTGTATTACAGAACATACCTTATATTTTTTTATGCCCACTAGATTCGGTTCCATACCTGCCGCTAGGCATTGGGCCATGCGGCAGGCTGGGCAATACCGCCTTGTTTCTTTTGTAATTTGACAAGCCTTGTTGAATGTACACTGATATGCGATGTCACCTGTAAATTAAAGAGACAAATTATAAAATGTTGATCTTATATTTTGCATGGCTAATAGATTTGGAGGTTGTCCTAGTTTTTTGTGGTACCAATAGTACCTTAAACCTACTTGACGGATGAGTTTGTAATTGTATTACAGAACATACCTTATATTTTTTTATGCCCACTAGATTCGGTTCCATACCTGCCGCTAGGCATTGGGCCATGCGGCAGGCTGGGCAATACCGCCTTGTTTCTTTTGTAATTTGACAAGCCTTGTTGAATGTACACTGATATGCGATGTCACCTGTAAATTAAAGAGACAAATTATAAAATGTTGATCTTATATTTTGCATGGCTAATGGATTTGGAGGTTGTCCTAGTTTTTTGTGGTACCAATAGTACCTTAAACCTACTTGACGGATGAGTTTGTAATTGTATTACAGAACGTACCTTGTATTTTTTTAACCCCACCAAACATGCTCTCATGCTTGCTGCTAGGCATTTGCCCATGCGGCAGGCTGGGCACGTCCTCTTCGTGTCTTTAATGATTGTACACGAATTTTCAAATGGGCAAGTATATACTAGGTCACCTGTAAATTAAAAAGACAAATTATAAAATGTTGATCTTATATTTTGCTACTAAGCTATTCAGCAAATTGCATGTTGATTTAGTTTTATAACTATTTTATATTGTAGCTTTTGATATTAAAATGTTATGACATGTAAATAATTCTAACCTGTCATATGACAGTTTCTTAAGGTCATTTAATCAACTAAAACAATAAAAATGCATGGCTAATGGATTTGGAGGTTGTCCTAGTTTTTTGTGGTACCAATAGTACCTTTAACCTACTTGACGGATGAGTTTGTAATTGTATTACAGAACATACCTTATATTTTTTTATGCCCACTAGATTCGGTTCCATACCTGCCGCTAGGCATTGGGCCATGCGGCAGACTGGGCAATACCGCCTTGTCTCTTTTGTAATTTGACAAGCCTTGTTGAATGTACACTGATATGCGATGTCACCTGTAAATTAAAGAGACAAATTATAAAATGTTGATCTTATATTTTCCTACTAAGATAATCAGCATATTGCATGTTGATTTAATTTTATAACTATTTTATATTGTAGCTTTTGATATTAAAATGTTATGACATGTAAATAATTCTAACCTGTCATATGACAGCTTCTTAAGGTCATTTAATCAACTAAAACAATAAAAATGCATGGCTAATGGATTTTGAGGTTGTCCTAGTTTTTTGTGGTACCAATAGTACCTTAAACCTACTTGACGGATGAGTTTGTAATTGTATTACAGAACGTACCTTGTATTTTTTAACCCCACCAAACATGCTCTCATGCTTGCTGCTAGGCATTTGCCCATGCGGCAGGCTGGGCACGTCCTCCTCGTGTCTTTAATGATTGTACACGATTTGACAAATGGGCAAGTATATACTAGGTCACCTGTAAATTAAAAAGACAAATTATAAAATGTTGATCTTATATTTTGCATGGCTAATGGATTTGGAGGTTGTCCTAGTTTTTTGTGGTACCAATAGTACCTTAAACCTACTTGACGGATGAGTTTGTAATTGTATTACAGAACATACCTTATATTTTTTTATGCCCACTAGATTCGGTTCCATACCTGCCGTGCCGCTAGGCATTGGGCCATGCGGCAGGCTGGGCAATACCGCCTTGTTTCTTTTGTAATTTGACAAGCCTTGTTGAATGTACACTGATATGCGATGTCACCTGTAAATTAAAGAGACAAATTATAAAATGTTGATCTTATATTTTGCATGGCTAATGGATTTGGAGGTTGTCCTAGTTTTTTGTGGTACCAATAGTACCTTAAACCTACTTGACCGATGAGTTTGTAATTGTATTACAGAACATACCTTATATTTTTTTATGCCCACTAGATTCGGTTCCATACCTGCCGCTAGGCATTGGGCCATGCGGCAGGCTGGGCAATACCGCCTTGTTTCTTTTGTAATTTGACAAGCCTTGTTGAATGTACACTGATATGCGATGTCACCTGTAAATTAAAGAGACAAATTATAAAATGTTGATCTTATATTTTGCATGGCTAATAGATTTGGAGGTTGTCCTAGTTTTTTGTGGAACCAATAGTACCTTAAACCTACTTGACGGATGAGTTTGTAATTGTATTACAGAACATACCTTATATTTTTTTATGCCCACTAGATTCGGTTCCATACCTGCCGCTAGGCATTGGGCCATGCGGCAGGCTGGGCAATACCGCCTTGTTTCTTTTGTAATTTGACAAGCCTTGTTGAATGTACACTGATATGCGATGTCACCTGTAAATTAAAGAGACAAATTATAAAATGTTGATCTTATATTTTGCATGGCTAATGGATTTGGAGGTTGTCCTAGTTTTTTGTGGTACCAATAGTACCTTAAACCTACTTGACGGATGAGTTTGTAATTGTATTACAGAACGTACCTTGTATTTTTTTAACCCCACCAAACATGCTCTCATGCTTGCTGCTAGGCATTTGCCCATGCGGCAGGCTGGACACGTCCTCTTCGTGTCTTTAATGATTGTACACGAATTTTCAAATGGGCAAGTATATACTAGGTCACCTGTAAATTAAAAAGACAAATTATAAAATGTTGATCTTATATTTTGCTACTAAGCTATTCAGCAAATTGCATGTTGATTTAGTTTTATAACTATTTTATATTGTAGCTTTTGATATTAAAATGTTATGACATGTAAATAATTCTAACCTGTCATATGACAGTTTCTTAAGGTCATTTAATCAACTAAAACAATAAAAATGCATGGCTAATGGATTTGGAGGTTGTCCTAGTTTTTTGTGGTACCAATAGTACCTTAAACCTACTTGACGGATGAGTTTGTAATTGTATTACAGAACATACCTTATATTTTTTTATGCCCACTAGATTCGGTTCCATACCTGCCGCTAGGCATTGGGCCATGCGGCAGGCTGGGCAATACCGCCTTGTTTCTTTTGTAATTTGACAAGCCTTGTTGAATGTACACTGATATGCGATGTCACCTGTAAATTAAAGAGACAAATTATAAAATGTTGATCTTATATTTTGCATGGCTAATGGATTTGGAGGTTGTCCTAGTTTTTTGTGGTACCAATAGTACCTTAAACCTACTTGACGGATGAGTTTGTAATTGTATTACAGAACATACCTTATATTTTTTTATGCCCACTAGATTCGGTTCCATACCTGCCGCTAGGCATTGGGCCATGCGGCAGGCTGGGCAATACCGCCTTGTTTCTTTTGTAATTTGACAAGCCTTGTCGAATGTACACTGATATGCGATGTCACCTGTAAATTAAAGAGACAAATTATAAAATGTTGATCTTATATTTTGCTACTAAGATAATCAGCATATTGCATGTTGATTTAATTTTATAACTATTTTATATTGTAGCTTTTGATATTAAAATGTTATGACATGTAAATAATTCTACCTGTCATATGACAGCTTCTTAAGGTCATTTAATCAACTAAAACAATAAAAATGCATGGCTAATGGATTTTGAGGTTGTCCTAGTTTTTTGTGGTACCAATAGTACCTTAAACCTACTTGACGGATGAGTTTGTAATTGTATTACAGAACATACCTTATATTTTTTTATGCCCACTAGATTCGGTTCCATACCTGCCGCTAGGCATTGGGCCATGCGGCAGGCTGGGCAATACCGCCTTGTTTCTTTTGTAATTTGACAAGCCTTGTTGAATGTACACTGATATGCGATGTCACCTGTAAATTAAAGAGACAAATTATAAAATGTTGATCTTATATTTTGCATGGCTAATGGATTTGGAGGTTGTCCTAGTTTTTTGTGGTACCAATAGTACCTTAAACCTACTTGACGGATGAGTTTGTAATTGTATTACAGAACATACCTTATATTTTTTTATGCCCACTAGATTCGGTTCCATACCTGCCGCTAGGCATTGGGCCATGCGGCAGGCTGGGCAATACCGCCTTGTTTCTTTTGTAATTTGACAAGCCTTGTTGAATGTACACTGATATGCGATGTCACCTGTAAATTAAAGAGACAAATTATAAAATGTTGATCTTATATTTTGCATGGCTAATAGATTTGGAGGTTGTCCTAGTTTTTTGTGGTACCAATAGTACCTTAAACCTACTTGACGGATGAGTTTGTAATTGTATTACAGAACATACCTTATATTTTTTTATGCCCACTAGATTCGGTTCCATACCTGCCGCTAGGCATTGGGCCATGCGGCAGGCTGGGCAATACCGCCTTGTTTCTTTTGTAATTTGACAAGCCTTGTTGAATGTACACTGATATGCGATGTCACCTGTAAATTAAAGAGACAAATTATAAAATGTTGATCTTATATTTTGCATGGCTAATGGATTTGGAGGTTGTCCTAGTTTTTTGTGGTACCAATAGTACCTTAAACCTACTTGACGGATGAGTTTGTAATTGTATTACAGAACGTACCTTGTATTTTTTTAACCCCACCAAACATGCTCTCATGCTTGCTGCTAGGCATTTGCCCATGCGGCAGGCTGGGCACGTCCTCTTCGTGTCTTTAATGATTGTACACGAATTTTCAAATGGGCAAGTATATACTAGGTCACCTGTAAATTAAAAAGACAAATTATAAAATGTTGATCTTATATTTTGCTACTAAGCTATTCAGCAAATTGCATGTTGATTTAGTTTTATAACTATTTTATATTGTAGCTTTTGATATTAAAATGTTATGACATGTAAATAATTCTAACCTGTCATATGACAGTTTCTTAAGGTCATTTAATCAACTAAAACAATAAAAATGCATGGCTAATGGATTTGGAGGTTGTCCTAGTTTTTTGTGGTACCAATAGTACCTTTAACCTACTTGACGGATGAGTTTGTAATTGTATTACAGAACATACCTTATATTTTTTTATGCCCACTAGATTCGGTTCCATACCTGCCGCTAGGCATTGGGCCATGCGGCAGACTGGGCAATACCGCCTTGTCTCTTTTGTAATTTGACAAGCCTTGTTGAATGTACACTGATATGCGATGTCACCTGTAAATTAAAGAGACAAATTATAAAATGTTGATCTTATATTTTCCTACTAAGATAATCAGCATATTGCATGTTGATTTAATTTTATAACTATTTTATATTGTAGCTTTTGATATTAAAATGTTATGACATGTAAATAATTCTAACCTGTCATATGACAGCTTCTTAAGGTCATTTAATCAACTAAAACAATAAAAATGCATGGCTAATGGATTTGGAGGTTGTCCTAGTTTTTTGTGGTACCAATAGTACCTTAAACCTACTTGACGGATGAGTTTGTAATTGTATTACAGAACGTACCTTGTATTTTTTAACCCCACCAAACATGCTCTCATGCTTGCTGCTAGGCATTTGCCCATGCGGCAGGCTGGGCACGTCCTCCTCGTGTCTTTAATGATTGTACACGATTTGACAAATGGGCAAGTATATACTAGGTCACCTGTAAATTAAAAAGACAAATTATAAAATGTTGATCTTATATTTTGCATGGCTAATGGATTTGGAGGTTGTCCTAGTTTTTTGTGGTACCAATAGTACCTTAAACCTACTTGACGGATGAGTTTGTAATTGTATTACAGAACATACCTTATATTTTTTTATGCCCACTAGATTCGGTTCCATACCTGCCGTGCCGCTAGGCATTGGGCCATGCGGCAGGCTGGGCAATACCGCCTTGTTTCTTTTGTAATTTGACAAGCCTTGTTGAATGTACACTGATATGCGATGTCACCTGTAAATTAAAGAGACAAATTATAAAATGTTGATCTTATATTTTGCATGGCTAATGGATTTGGAGGTTGTCCTAGTTTTTTGTGGTACCAATAGTACCTTAAACCTACTTGACCGATGAGTTTGTAATTGTATTACAGAACATACCTTATATTTTTTTATGCCCACTAGATTCGGTTCCATACCTGCCGCTAGGCATTGGGCCATGCGGCAGGCTGGGCAATACCGCCTTGTTTCTTTTGTAATTTGACAAGCCTTGTTGAATGTACACTGATATGCGATGTCACCTGTAAATTAAAGAGACAAATTATAAAATGTTGATCTTATATTTTGCATGGCTAATAGATTTGGAGGTTGTCCTAGTTTTTTGTGGTACCAATAGTACCTTAAACCTACTTGACGGATGAGTTTGTAATTGTATTACAGAACATACCTTATATTTTTTTATGCCCACTAGATTCGGTTCCATACCTGCCGCTAGGCATTGGGCCATGCGGCAGGCTGGGCAATACCGCCTTGTTTCTTTTGTAATTTGACAAGCCTTGTTGAATGTACACTGATATGCGATGTCACCTGTAAATTAAAGAGACAAATTATAAAATGTTGATCTTATATTTTGCATGGCTAATGGATTTGGAGGTTGTCCTAGTTTTTTGTGGTACCAATAGTACCTTAAACCTACTTGACGGATGAGTTTGTAATTGTATTACAGAACGTACCTTGTATTTTTTTAACCCCACCAAACATGCTCTCATGCTTGCTGCTAGGCATTTGCCCATGCGGCAGGCTGGACACGTCCTCTTCGTGTCTTTAATGATTGTACACGAATTTTCAAATGGGCAAGTATATACTAGGTCACCTGTAAATTAAAAAGACAAATTATAAAATGTTGATCTTATATTTTGCTACTAAGCTATTCAGCAAATTGCATGTTGATTTAGTTTTATAACTATTTTATATTGTAGCTTTTGATATTAAAATGTTATGACATGTAAATAATTCTAACCTGTCATATGACAGTTTCTTAAGGTCATTTAATCAACTAAAACAATAAAAATGCATGGCTAATGGATTTGGAGGTTGTCCTAGTTTTTTGTGGTACCAATAGTACCTTAAACCTACTTGACGGATGAGTTTGTAATTGTATTACAGAACATACCTTATATTTTTTTATGCCCACTAGATTCGGTTCCATACCTGCCGCTAGGCATTGGGCCATGCGGCAGGCTGGGCAATACCGCCTTGTTTCTTTTGTAATTTGACAAGCCTTGTTGAATGTACACTGATATGCGATGTCACCTGTAAATTAAAGAGACAAATTATAAAATGTTGATCTTATATTTTGCATGGCTAATGGATTTGGAGGTTGTCCTAGTTTTTTGTGGTACCAATAGTACCTTAAACCTACTTGACGGATGAGTTTGTAATTGTATTACAGAACATACCTTATATTTTTTTATGCCCACTAGATTCGGTTCCATACCTGCCGCTAGGCATTGGGCCATGCGGCAGGCTGGGCAATACCGCCTTGTTTCTTTTGTAATTTGACAAGCCTTGTTGAATGTACACTGATATGCGATGTCACCTGTAAATTAAAGAGACAAATTATAAAATGTTGATCTTATATTTTGCATGGCTAATGGATTTGGAGGTTGTCCTAGTTTTTTGTGGTACCAATAGTACCTTAAACCTACTTGACGGATGAGTTTGTAATTGTATTACAGAACCTACCTTATATTTTTTTATGCCCACTAGATTCGGTTCCATACCTGCCGCTAGGCATTGGGCCATGCGGCAGGCTGGGCAATACCTCCTTGTTTCTTTTGTAATTTGACAAGCCTTGTTGAATGTACACTGATATGCGATGTCACCTGTAAATTAAAGAGACAAATTATAAAATGTTGATCTTATATTTTGCATGGCTAATAGATTTGGAGGTTGTCCTAGTTTTTTGTGGTACCAATAGTACCTTAAACCTACTTGACGGATGAGTTTGTAATTGTATTACAGAACATACCTTATATTTTTTTATGCCCACTAGATTCGGTTCCATACCTGCCGCTAGGCATTGGGCCATGCGGCAGGCTGGGCAATACCTCCTTGTTTCTTTTGTAATTTGACAAGCCTTGTTGAATGTACACTGATATGCGATGTCACCTGTAAATTAAAGAGACAAATTATAAAATGTTGATCTTATATTTTGCATGGCTAATGGATTTGGAGGTTGTCCTAGTTTTTTGTGGTACCAATAGTACCTTAAACCTACTTGACGGATGAGTTTGTAATTGTATTACAGAACATACCTTATATTTTTTTATGCCCACTAGATTCGGTTCCATACCTGCCGCTAGGCATTGGGCCATGCGGCAGGCTGGGCAATACCGCCTTGTATCTTTTGTAATTTGACAAGCCTTGTTGAATGTACACTGATATGCGATGTCACCTGTAAATTAAAGAGACAAATTATAAAATGTTGATCTTATATTTTGCATGGCTAATGGATTTGGAGGTTGTCCTAGTTTTTTGTGGTACCAATAGTACCTTAAACCTACTTGACGGATGAGTTTGTAATTGTATTACAGAACATACCTTATATTTTTTTATGCCCACTAGATTCGGTTCCATACCTGCCGCTAGGCATTGGGCCATGCGGCAGGCTGGGCAATACCGCCTTGTTTCTTTTGTAATTTGACAAGCCTTGTTGAATGTACACTGATATGCGATGTCACCTGTAAATTAAAGAGACAAATTATAAAATGTTGATCTTATATTTTGCATGGCTAATAGATTTGGAGGTTGTCCTAGTTTTTTGTGGTACCAATAGTACCTTAAACCTACTTGACGGATGAGTTTGTAATTGTATTACAGAACATACCTTATATTTTTTTATGCCCACTAGATTCGGTTCCATACCTGCCGCTAGGCATTGGGCCATGCGGCAGGCTGGGCAATACCTCCTTGTTTCTTTTGTAATTTGACAAGCCTTGTTGAATGTACACTGATATGCGATGTCACCTGTAAATTAAAGAGACAAATTATAAAATGTTGATCTTATATTTTGCATGGCTAATGGATTTGGAGGTTGTCCTAGTTTTTTGTGGTACCAATAGTACCTTAAACCTACTTGACGGATGAGTTTGTAATTGTATTACAGAACGTACCTTGTATTTTTTTAACCCCACCAAACATGCTCTCATGCTTGCTGCTAGGCATTTGCCCATGCGGCAGGCTGGGCACGTCCTCTTCGTGTCTTTAATGATTGTACACGAATTTTCAAATGGGCAAGTATATACTAGGTCACCTGTAAATTAAAAAGACAAATTATAAAATGTTGATCTTATATTTTGCTACTAAGCTATTCAGCAAATTGCATGTTGATTTAGTTTTATAACTATTTTATATTGTAGCTTTTGATATTAAAATGTTATGACATGTAAATAATTCTAACCTGTCATATGACAGTTTCTTAAGGTCATTTAATCAACTAAAACAATAAAAATGCATGGCTAATGGATTTGGAGGTTGTCCTAGTTTTTTGTGGTACCAATAGTACCTTTAACCTACTTGACGGATGAGTTTGTAATTGTATTACAGAACATACCTTATATTTTTTTATGCCCACTAGATTCGGTTCCATACCTGCCGCTAGGCATTGGGCCATGCGGCAGGCTGGGCAATACCGCCTTGTTTCTTTTGTAATTTGACAAGCCTTGTTGAATGTACACTGATATGCGATGTCACCTGTAAATTAAAGAGACAAATTATAAAATGTTGATCTTATATTTTGCTACTAAGATAATCAGCATATTGCATGTTGATTTAATTTTATAACTATTTTATATTGTAGCTTTTGATATTAAAATGTTATGACATGTAAATAATTCTAACCTGTCATATGACAGCTTCTTAAGGTCATTTAATCAACTAAAACAATAAAAATGCATGGCTAATGGATTTTGAGGTTGTCCTAGTTTTTTGTGGTACCAATAGTACCTTAAACCTACTTGACGGATGAGTTTGTAATTGTATTACAGAACGTACCTTGTATTTTTTTAACCCCACCAAACATGCTCTCATGCTTGCTGCTAGGCATTTGCCCATGCGGCAGGCTGGGCACGTCCTCCTCGTGTCTTTAATGATTGTACACGATTTGTCAAATGGGCAAGTATATACTAGGTCACCTGTAAATTAAAAAGACAAATTATAAAATGTTGATCTTATATTTTGCATGGCTAATGGATTTGGAGGTTGTCCTAGTTTTTTGTGGTACCAATAGTACCTTAAACCTACTTGACGGATGAGTTTGTAATTGTATTACAGAACATACCTTATATTTTTTTATGCCCACTAGATTCGGTTCCATACCTGCCGTGCCGCTAGGCATTGGGCCATGCGGCAGGCTGGGCAATACCGCCTTGTTTCTTTTGTAATTTGACAAGCCTTGTTGAATGTACACTGATATGCGATGTCACCTGTAAATTAAAGAGACAAATTATGAAATGTTGATCTTATATTTTGTGTGTGCGTGCGTGTGTTATTGTCGATTGGACAACATTTGTCGACCGAACAATTGTGTACTTTCTTATATTTCTTTATCCCCACAAGGGAGTTTTGCATGCCTGCCGCTATGCATTTCTGCATACGGCAGGCTGGGCACGTCGTGCGTGTGTCTTTGTCGATTGGACAACAATTGTCGACCAAACAATTGTGTACTATAACGGCAAGAAGAGCTTCGTTATATCTACATTAAATTTAGGAATAAAACACATGTCTTGATGTGATGAAGTAAAAATCCAAACTGTTTATTGATATTTATGTAACTAAGTAATAGTTGTTAAGGATGCATGTATGTGCATACGCTACATTACACCCCCCGCAAAAAGTAGTGTTTGCTTGCTACAGAGAAAAGCTATACATAATTTTGAAGAAATTATATTTAGCTACAAAAACTCTATAGATTTTTCCACAATCCTTAAGGTTAATTACTATATGTATGTATATACAGTTCAAATCTTAATTATTAGCTTGTGGCGGCGCAGCGGCGGTGAAGCACGACCTGAAAAAATTAGAGAAAAAAGGCGGCACAAGGCAAAAAACAGAACCTGCAACAAACAAATATTAGACAAATAATAAAAAACGTCAAAAGGCTGGCCAGGAAATGATTCAATTATTATAAATTGGTCATCATTCCGAGTTAAGCGTTTTTGACAAAAAGGAAGCATAAGCCAAACAAATTTCACGCCAATCACACATAAACACGCGTATCGACGCCGGCCAAACGACAATCCGGATGCAGCGGGAGTTGGGCAACATATTATAAAGTTATCCTCAACCCCAAGCTACACCACGGACGCAGCCACCAACGTTCAACACACGCGCACATACATAACTGACAAGAGGAACTTAGCTTTTGTATGACAGTGGCAGGTCGGTCGCATGTTCTAAGATATCCTGAAGGAAGGGGGTCACCGATAGACCAGGTATAGCTGGTTGCTGTTTCTTTGACGTGGCTTCAAGTAGGATGTGTCTGGGGCTGCTTGAATGAGAATTGATGTCTCTGGGGCTGCTTGTGACGCTTCAGGTCGGCTGTTGCTTGCGGCTTGTGTTGGATCCAAAACGGGGAAGTTCTTCAGATGCTTGTCATGTTGTTTAAAATCGGGGTCATCAAATTATAACGGCAAGAAGAGCTTCGTTATATCTACATTAAATTTAGGAATAAAACACATGTCTGGATGTGATGAAGTAAAAATTCAAACTGTTTATTTATATTTATGTAACTAAGTAATCGTTGTTAAGGCTGCATGTATGCGTGCATGTATGTGCATACGCTTCAGTACCTTCTTATATTTTTTTATCCCCATAAGGGACTGTTTCATGCCTGCCGCTATGCATTTCTGCATACGGCAGGCTGGGCGCGTCGTGCGTGTGTCTTTCTCGATTGGACAACAATTGTCGATCAAACAATTGTGTACCTTCTTATATTTTTTATCCCCACAAGGGATTTTTGCATGCCGCATTTCTGCATACGGCAGGCTGGGAACGTCGTGCGTGTGTCTTTGTCGATTGGACAACAATTGTCGACCAAACAATTGTGTACCTTCTTATATTTTTTATCCCCATAAGGGATTGTTTCATGCCTGCCGCTATGCATTTTTGCATGCGGCAGGCTCGGCACGTCGTGCGTGTGTCTATGTCGATTGGACAACAATTGTCAACTAAACAATTGTGTACCTTCTTATATTTTATATCCCCATAAGGGATTGTTTCATGCCTGCCGCTATGCATTTCTGCATACGGCAGGCTGGGCACGTCGTGCGTGTGTCTTTCTCGATTGGACATCAATTGTCGACCAAACAAATGTGTACTTTCTTATATTTTTTATCCCCACAAGGGATTTTTGCATGCCTGCCGCTATGCATTTCTGCATACGGCAGGCTGGGCACGTCGTGCGTGTGTCTTTCTCGATTGGACAACAATTGTCGACCAAACAATTGTGTACTTTCTTATATTTTTTATCCCCACAAGGGATTTTTGCATGCCTGCCGCTATGCATTTCTGCATACGGCAGGCTGGGCACGGCGTACGTGTGGCTATGTCGATGGACAACAATTGTCAACTAAACAATTGTGTACCTTCTTATATTTTATATCCCCATAAGGGATTGTTTCATGCCTGCCGCTATGCATTTCTGCATACGGCAGCCTGGGCACGTCGTGCGTGTGTTTTTGTCGATTGAACAACATTTGTCAACTAAACAATTGTGTACCTTCTTATATTTTATATCCCCATAAGGGATTTTTGCATGCCTGCCGCTATGCATTTCTGCATACGCAGGCTGGGCACGTCAACGGACCTCGGTAGGCGAGCGGCGATTGCCGTTGCAGCCGAGGTCACTTTGAAAATCATGGAGCGCTCGAGCCGGAGCGTTGAGAGTTCAATTCCCGGCACGGGCGGTCTAGATTTTCAATTAATTAAGGCTAGGTTTAAGTGACGCCCGCGCCCCATGAAGTAATGCGTAAGCGGTTCCGGGGGGCAACGTTAGTCGGTAGGGAAATTTTAAAAAAGGGCTGGGCACGTCGTGCGTGTGTTTTTGTCGAGTGAACAACATTTGTCGACGAAACAACATTTGTCGACCGAACAATTGTGTACTTTCTTATTTTCTTTATCCCCACAAGGGATTGTTTCATGCCTGCCGCTATGCATTTCTGCATACGGCAGCTCGGCACGTCGTACGTGTGGCTATGTCGATTGGACAACAATTGTCAACTAAACAATTGTGTACCTTCTTATATTTTATATCCCCATAAGGGATTGTTTCATGCCTGCCGCTATGCATTTCTGCATACGGCAGCCTGGGCACGTCGTGCGTGTGTTTTTGTCGATTGAACAACATTTGTCAACTAAACAATTGTGTACCTTCTTATATTTTATATCCCCATAAGGGATTTTTGCATGCCTGCCGCTATGCATTTCTGCATACGGCAGGCTGGGCACGTCAACGGACCTCGGTAGGCGAGCGGCGATTGCCGTTGCAGCCGAGGTCACTTTGAAAATCATGGAGCGCTCGAGCCGGAGCGTTGAGAGTTCAATTCCCGGCACGGGCGGTCTAGATTTTCAATTAATTAAGGCTAGGTTTAAGTGACGCCCGCGCCCCATGAAGTAATGCGTAAGCGGTTCCGGGGGGCAACGTTAGTCGGTAGGGAAATTTTAAAAAAAGGCTGGGCACGTCGTGCGTGTGTTTTTGTCGATTGAACAACATTTGTCGACCGAACAATTGTGTACCTTCTTATAATTTTTTATCCCCCACAAGGGATTTTTTCATGCCTGCCGCTATGCATTTCGGCATACGCAGGCTCGGCACGTCGTGCGTGTGTCTATGTCGAATGGACAACAATTGTCAACTAAACAATTGTGTACCTTCTTATATTTTATATCCCTATAAGGGATTGTTTCATGCCTGCCGTTATGCATTTCTGCATACGGCAGGCTGGGAACGTCGTGCGTGTGTCTTTCTCGATTGGACAACAATTGTCGACCAAACAATTGTGTACTTTCTTATATTTATTATCCCCACAAGGGATTTTGCATGCTGCCGCTATGCATTTCTGCATACGGCAGGCTGGGCACGTCGTGCGTGTGTCTTTGTCGATTGGACATCAATTGTCGACCAAACAATTATGTACCGTCTTATATTTTTTATCCCCATAAGGGATTGTTTCATGCCTGCCGCTATGCATTTCTGCATACGGAAGGCTGGGCACGTCGTGCGTGTGTCTTTGTCGATTGACAACAATTGTCGATCAAACAATTGTGTACCTTCTTATATTTTTTATCCCATAAGGGATTGTTTCAAGCCTGCCGCTATGCATTTCTGCATACGCAGGCTGGGGCACGTCGTGCGTGTGTCTTTCTCGATTGGACAACAATTGTCGACCAAACACTTGTGTACTTCTTATATTTTTTATCCCCACAAGGGATTTTTGCATGCCTGCCGCTATGCATTTCTGCATACGGCAGGCTGGCACGTCGTGCGTGTGTCTTTCCTCGATTGGACAACAATTGTCGACCAAACAATTGTGTACTTTCTTATATTTTTTATCCCCACAAGGGATTTTTGCATGCCTGCCGCTATGCATTTCTGCATACGGCAGGCTGGGCACGGCGTGCGTGTGTTATTGTCGATTGGACAACATTTTGTCGACCGAACAATTGTGTACTTTCTTATATTTCTTTATCCCCACAAGGGATTTTTGCATGCCTGCCGCTATGCTTTTCTGCATACGGCAGGCTCGGCACGTCGTACGTGTGGCTATGTCGATTGGACAACAATTGTCAACTAAACAATTGTGTACCTTCTTAATCTTTTATATCCCCATAAGGGATTGTTTCATGGCTGCCGCTATGCATTTCTGCATACGGCAGCCTGGGCACGTCGTGCGTATGTTTTTGTCGATTGAACAACATTTGTCAACTAAACAATTGTGTACCTTCTTATATTTTATATTCCCATAAGGGATTTTTGCATGCCTGCCGCTATGCATTTCTGCATACGGCAGGCTGGGCACGTCAACGGACCTCGGTAGGCGAGCGGCGATTGCCGTTGCAGCCGAGGTCACTTTGAAAATCATGGAGTGCTCGAGCCGGAGCGTTGAGAGTTCAATTCCCGGCACGGGCGGTCTAGATTTTCAATTAATTAAGGCTAGGTTTAAGTTGACGCCCGCGCCCCATGAAGTAATGCGTAAGCGGTTCCGGGGGGCAACGTTAGTCGGTAGGGAAATTTTAAAAAAAGGCTGGGGCACGTCGTGCGTGTGTTTTTGTCGATTGAACAACATTTGTCGACCGAACAATTGTGTACCTTCTTATATTTTATATCCCTATAAGGGATTGTTTCATGCCTGCCGTTATGCATTTCTGCATACGGCAGGCTGGGAACGTCGTGCGTGTGTCTTTCTCGATTGGACAACAATTGTCGATCAAACAATTGTGTACCGTCTTATATTTTTTATCCCCATAAGGGATTGTTTCATGCCTGCCGCTATGCATTTCTGCATACGGCAGGCTGGGCACGTCGTGCGTGTGTCTTTGTCGATTGGACAACAATTGTCGATCAAACAATTGTGTACCTTCTTATATTTTTTATCCCCATAATGGATTGTTTCAAGCCTGCCGCTATGCATTTCTGCATACGGCAGGCTGGGCACGTCGTGCGTGTGTCTTTCTCGATTGGACAACAATTGTCGATCAAACAATTGTGTACCTTCTTATATTTTATATCCCTATAAGGGATTGTTTCATGCCTGCCGCTATGCATTTCTGCATACGGCAGGCTCGGCACGTCGTGCGTGTGTCTATGTCGAATGGACAACAATTGTCAACTAAACAATTGTGTACCTTCTTATATTTTATATCCCTATAAGCGGCACGTCGTGCGTGTGTCTATGTCGAATGGACAACAATTGTCAACTAAACAATTGTGTACCTTCTTATATTTTATATCCCTATAAGGGATTGTTTCATGCTGCCGCTATGCATTTCTGCATACGGCAGGCTGGGAACGTCGTGCGTGTGTCTTTCTCGATTGGACAACAATTGTCGATCAAACAATTGTGTACCTTCTTATAATTTTTATCCCCACAAGGGATTTTTGCATGCCTGCCGCTATGCATTTCTGCATACGGCAGGCTCGGCACGTCGTGCGTGTGTCTATGTCGAATGGACCAACAATTGTCAACTAAACAATTGTGTACCTTCTTATATTTTATATCCCCATAAGGGATTGTTTCATGCCTGCCGCTATGCATTTCTGCATACGGCAGGCTGGGCACGTCGTGCGTGTGTCTTTCTCGATTGGACAACAATTGTCGATCAAACAATTGTGTACCTTCTTATATTTTTTATCCCATAAGGGATTGTTTCATGCCTGCCGCTATGCATTTCTGCATACGGCAGGCGGGGCACGTCGTGCGTGTGTCTTTGTCGATTGGACAACAATTGTCGATCAAACAATTGTGTACCTTCTTATATTTTTTATCCCCATAAGGGATTGTTTCAAGCCTGCCGCTATGCATTTCTGCATACGTCAGGCTGGGCACGTCGTGCGTGTGTCTTTCTCGATTGGACAACAATTGTCGATCAAACAATTGTGTACAGTGCGTGACAACTAGCTGAAGCTCTGAGAATTGGATGCGCACTAGTCTTAAGCCTGGTTGGCAGGGACAATTCAGTTCTGACAAAATTCTTTTCGAGTGAAGATCGGTACAACAACTGATCTTCACTCGAACCCAATTTTGTTAGAACTGAATTCTCCCCGCCAACTCGGCTTAAGAGTACTGCACATCCAATTCTCACAGCTTCAGCTAGTTGTCACGTGCTGTACCTTCTTATATTTTTTATCCCCATAAGGGATTGTTTCAAGCCTGCGCTATGCATTTCTGCATACGGCAGGCTGGGCACGTCGTGCGTGTGTCTTTCTCGATTGACAACAATTGTCGACCAAACAATTGTGTACTTTCTTATATTTTTTATCCCCACAAGGGATTTCTGCATGCCTGCCGCTATGCATTTCTGCATACGGCAGGCTGGGCACGTCGTGCGTGTGTCTTTCCTCGATTGGACAACAATTGTCGACCAAACAATTGTGTACTTTCTTATATTTTTTTATCCCCACAAGGGATTTTTTGCATGCCTGCGCTATGCATTTCTGCATACGGCAGGCTTGGTGCGGCGTGCGTGTGTTATTGTCGATTGGACAACATTTGTCGACCGAACAATTGTGTACTTTCTTATATTTCTTTATCCCCACAAGGGATTTTTGCATGCCTGCCGCTATGCATTTCTGCATACGGCAGGCTCGGCACGTCGTACGTGTGGCTGTGTCGATTGGACAACAATTGTCAACTAAACCATTGTGTACCTTCTTATATTTTATATCCCCATAAGGGATTGTTTCATGCCTGCCGCTATGCATTTCTGCATACGGCAGGCTGGGCACGTCGTGCGTGTGTCCTTTGTCCGATTGGACAACAATTGTCGACCAAACAATTGTGTATTATAACGGCAAGGAGAGCTTCGTTATATCTACATTAAATTTAGGAATAAAACACATGTCTTGATGTGATGAAGTAAAACTCCAAACTGTGTATTTATGTTTATGTAACTAAGTAATAGTCGTTAAGCCTGCATGTATGTGCATACGCTACATTACACCCCCCGCAAAAGTAGTTTTTGCTTGCTACAGAGAAAAGCTATACATAATTTTGAAGAAATTATATTTAGCTACAAAAACTCTATAGATCTTTTCCACAATCCTTAAGGCTAATTACAGGGAAGGGATAGCCAGGAAATTATTCAATTATTATAAATTGGTCATCATTCCGAGTGAAGCGTTTTTGACAAAAAGGAAGCATACGGCAGGCTGGGCCCGTCGTGCGTGTGTCTTTGTTGAATGAACAACAATTGTCGACCAAACAATTGTTACCTTCTTATATTTTTTTATCCCCACAAGGGGTTTTGCATGCCTGCCGCCATGCATTTCTGCATACGGCAGGCTGGGCACGTCGTGCGTGTGTCTTTGTTGAATGAACAACAATTGTCGACCAAGCAATTGTGTACTTTCTTATATTTTTTATCCCCACAAGGGCTTTTGCATGCCTGCCGCCATGCATTTCTGCATACGGCAGGCTGGGCACGTCGTGCGTGTGTCTTTGTTGAATGAACAACAATTGTCGACCAAACAATTGTGTACTTTCTTATATTTTTTATCCCCACAAGGGATTTTTGCATGCCTGCCGCTATGCATTTCTGCATACGGCAGGCTGGGCACGTCGTGCGTGTGTCTTTCTCGATTGGACAACAATTGTCGACCAAACAATTGTGTACTTTCTTATATTTTTTATCCCCACAAGGGATTTTTGCATGCCTGCCGCTATGCATTTCTGCATACGGCAGGCTTGGTGCGGCGTGCGTGTGTTATTGTCGATTGGACAACATTTGTCGACCGAACAATTGTGTACTTTCTTATATTTCTTTATCCCCACATGGGATTTTTGCATGCCTGCCGCTATGCATTTCTGCTTACGGCAGGCTCGGCACGTCGTACGTGTGGCTGTGTCGATTGGACAACAATTGTCAACTAAACAATTGTGTACCTTCTTATATTTTATATCCCATAAGGATTGTTCATGCCTGCCGCTATGCATTTCTGCATACGGCAGGCTGGGCACGTCGTGCGTGTGTCTTTGTCGATTGGACAACAATTGTCGACCCAAACAATTGTGTATTATAACGGCAAGGAGAGCTTCGTTATATCTACATTAAATTTAGGAATAAAACACATGTCTTGATGTGATGAAGTAAACTCCAAACTGTGTATTTATGTTTATGTAACTAAGTAATAGTCGTTAAGCCTGCATGTATGTGCATACGCTACATTACACCCCCCGCAAAAAGTAGTTTTTGCTTGCTACAGAGAAAAGCTATACATAATTTTGAAGAAATTATATTTAGCTACAAAAACTCTATAGATCTTTTCCACAATCCTTAAGGCTAATTACAGGGAAGGGATAGCCAGGAAATTATTCAATTATTATAAATTGGTCATCATTCGAGTGAAGCGTTTTTGACAAAAAGGAAGCATACGGCAGGCTGGGCCCGTCGTGCGTGTGTCTTTGTTGAATGAACAACAATTGTCGACCAAACAATTGTGTACCTTCTTATATTTTTTTATCCCCACAAGGGGTTTTGCATGCCTGCCGCCATGCATTTCTGCATACGGCAGGCTGGGCACGTCGTGCGTGTGTCCTTTGTTGAATGAACAACAATGTCGACCAAGCAATTGTGTACTTTCTTATATTTTTTATCCCCACAAGGGCTTTTGCATGCCTGCCGCCATGCATTTCTGCATACGGCAGGCTGGGCACGTCGTGCGTGTGTCTTTGTTGAATGAACAACAATTGTCGACCAAACAATTGTGTACTTTCTTATATTTTTATCCCCACAAGGGATTTTTGCATGCCTGCCGCTATGCATTTCTGCATACGGCAGGCTGGGCACGTCGTGCGTGTGTCTTTGTTGAATGAACAACAATTGTCGACCAAACAATTGTGTACTTTCTTATATTTTTTATCCCCACAAGGGATTTTTGCATGCCTTGCCTGCCGCTATGCATTTCTGCATACGGCAGGCTGGGCACGTCGTGCGTGTGTCTTTGTCGATTGGACAACAATTGTCGACCAAACAATTGTGTACTATAACGGCAAGAAGAGCTTCGTTATATCTACATTAAATTTAGGAATAAAACACATGTCTTGATGTGATGAAGTAAAAATCCAAACTGTTTATTTATATTTATGTAACTAAGTAATAGTTGTTAAGGATGCATGTATGCGTGCATGTATGTGCATACGCTACATTACACCCCCCGCAAAAAGTAGTTTTTGCTTGCTACAGAGAAAAGCTATACATAATTTTGAAGAAATTATATTTAGCTACAAAAACTCTATAGATTTTTCCACAATCCTTAAGGCTAATTACAATATGTATGTATATACAGTTCAAATCTTAATTATTAGACTGTGGCGGCGCAGCGGCGGTGAAGCACGACCTGAAAAAATTAGAGAAAAAAGGCGGCACAAGGCAAAAAACAGAACCTGCAACAAACAAATATTAGACAAATAATAAAAAACGTCAAAAGGCTAGCCAGGAAATGATTCAATTATTATAAATTGGTCATCATTCCGAGTTAAGCGTTTTTGACAAAAAGGAAGCATAAGCCAAACAAATTCTACGCCAATCACACATAAACACGCGTATCGACGCCGGCCAAACGACAATCCGGATGCAGCGGGAGTTGGGCAACATATTATAAAGTTATCTCCAACCCCAAGCTACACCACGGACGCAGCCACCAACGTTCAACACACGCGCACATACATAACTGACAAGAGGAACTTAGCTTTTGTATGACAGTGGCAGGTCGGTCGCATGTTCTAAGATATCCTGAAGGAAGGGGGTCACAGATAGACCAGGTATAGCTGGTTGCTGTTTCTTTGACGTGGCTTCAAGTAGGATGTGTCTGGGGCTGCTTGAATGAGAATTGTCTCTGGGGCTGCTTGTGACGCTTCAGGTCGGCTGTTGCTTGCGGCTTGTGTTGGATCCAAAACGGGGAAGTTCTTCAGATGGTTGTCATGTTGTTTAAAATCGGGGTCATCAAGTTATAACGGCAAGAAGAGCTTCGTTATATCTACATTAAATTTAGGAATAAAACACATGTCTGGATGTGATGAAGTAAAAATCTAAACTGTTTATTTATATTTATGTAACTAAGTAATCGTTGTTAAGGCTGCATGTATGCGTGCATGTATGTGCATACGCTACAGTACCTTCTTATATTTTTTTATCCCCATGAGGGACTGTTTCATGCCTGCCGCTATGCATTTCTGCATACGGCAGGCTGGGCACGTCGTGCGTGTGTCTTTCTCGATTGGACAACAATTGTCGATCAAACAATTGTGTACCTTCTTATATTTTTTATCCCCACAAGGGATTTTTGCATGCCTGCCGCTATGCATTTCTCCATACGGCAGGCTCGCCACGTCGTGCGTGTGTCTATGTCGATTGGACAACAATTTTCAATTAAACAATTGTGTACCCTCTTATATTTTATATCCCCATAAGGGATTGTTTCATGCCTGCCGCTATGCATTTCTGCATACGGCAGGCTGGGCACGTCGTGCGTGTGTCTTTGTTGAATGAACAACAATTGTCGACCAAACAATTGTGTACTTTCTTATATTTTTTATCCCCACAAGGGATTTTTGCATGCCTGCCGCTATGCATTTCTGCATACGGCAGGCTGGGCACGTCGTGCGTGTGTCTTTGTTGAATGAACAACAATTGTCGACCAAACAATTGTGTACTTTCTTATATTTTTTATTCCCACAAGGGATTTTTGCATGCCTGCCGCTATGCATTTCTGCATACGGCAGGCTGGGCACGTCGTGTGTGTCTTTCTCGATTGGACAACAATTGTCGATCAAGCAATTGTGTACATTCTTATATTTTTTATCCCCACAAGGGATTTTTGCATGCCTGCCGCTATGCATTTCTGCATACGGCAGGCTGGGCACGTCGTGTGTGTGTCTTTCTCGATTGGACAACAATTGTCGATGAAGCAATTGTGTACCTTCTTATATTTTTTATCCCCACAAGGGATTTTTGCATGCCTGCCGCTATGCATTTCTGCATACGGCCGGCTCGCCACGTCGTGCGTGTGTCTATGTCGATTGGACAACAATTGTCAACTAAACAATTGTGTACCTTCTTATATTTTATATCCCCATAAGGGACTGTTTTATGCCTGCCGCTATGCATTTCTGCATACGGCAGGCTGGGCACGTCGTGCGTGTGTTTTTGTCGATTGAACAACATTTGTCAATTAAACAATTGTGTACCTTCTTATATTTTATATCCCCATAAGGGATTTTTGCATGCCTGCCGCTATGCATTTCTGCATACGGCAGGCTGGGTACGTCAAGGGACCTCGGTAGGCGAGCGGCGATTGCCGTTGCAGCCGAGGTCACATTGAAAATCATGGAGCGCTCGAGCCGGAGCGTTGAGAGTTCAATTCCCGGCACGGGCGGTCTAGATTTTTAATTAATTAAGGCTAGGTTTAAGTGACGCCCGCGCCCCCTGAAGTAATGCGTAAGCGGTTCCGGGGGGCAACGGTAGTCGGTAGGGAAATTTAAAAAAAGGCTGGGCACGTCGTGCGTGTGTCTATGTCGATTGGACAACAATTGTCAACTAAACAATTGTGTACCTTCTTATATTTTATATCTCCATAAGGGATTGTTTCATGCCTGCCGCTATGCATTTCTGCATACGGCAGGCTGGGCACGTCGTGCGTGTGTTTTTCTCGATTGGACAACAATTGTCGATCAAACAATTGTGTACCTTCTTATATTTTTTATCCCCATAAGGGATTGTTTCATGCTGCCGCTATGCATTTCTGCATACGGCAGGCTGGGCACGTCGTGCGTGTGTCTTTGTCGATTGGACAACAATTGTCGATCAAACAATTGTGTACCTTCTTATATTTTTTATCCCCACAAGGGATTTTTGCATGCCTGCCGCTATGCATTTCTGCATACGGCAGGCTCGGCACGTCGTACGTGTGGCTATGTCGATTGGACAACAATTGTCAACTAAACAATTGTGTACCTTCTTATATTTTATATCCCCATAAGGGGTTGTTTCATGCCTGCCGCTATGCATTTCTGAATACGGCAGGCTGGGCACGTCGTGCGTGTGTTTTTCTCGATTGGACAACAATTGTCGATCAAACAATTGTGTACCTTCTTATATTTTTTATCCCCACAAGGGATTTTTGCATGCCTGCCGCTATGCATTTCTGCATACGGCAGGCTCGGCACGTCGTACGTGTGGCTATGTCGATTGGACAACAATTGTCAACTAAACAATTGTGTACCTTCTTATATTTTATATCCCCATAAGGGGTTGTTTCATGCCTGCCGCTATGCATTTCTGCATACGGCAGGCTGGGCACGTCGTGCGTGTGTTTTTCTCGATTGGACAACAATTGTCGATCAAACAATTGTGTACCTTCTTATATTTTTTATCCCCATAAGGGATTGTTTCATGCTGCCGCTATGCATTTCTGCATACGGCAGGCTGGGCACGTCGTGCGTGTGTCTTTGTCGATTGGACAACAATTGTCGATCAAACAATTGTGTACCTTCTTATATTTTTTATCCCCACAAGGGATTTTTGCATGCCTGCCGCTATGCATTTCTGCATACGGCAGGCTCGGCACGTCGTACGTGTGGCTATGTCGATTGGACAACAATTGTCAACTAAACAATTGTGTACCTTCTTATATTTTATATCCCCATAAGGGGTTGTTTCATGCCTGCCGCTATGCATTTCTGAATACGGCAGGCTGGGCACGTCGTGCGTGTGTTTTTCTCGATTGGACAACAATTGTCGATCAAACAATTGTGTACCATCTTATATTTTTTATCCCCATAAGGGATTGTTTCATGCCTGCCGCTATGCATTTCTGCATACGGCAGGCTGGGCACGTCGTGCGTGTGTTTTTGTCGATTGAACATTTGTCGACCGAACAATTGTGTACCTTCTTATATTTTTTTATTCCCACAAGGGATTTTTTCATGCCTGCCGCTATGCATTTTTGCATGCGGCAGGCTCGGCACGTCGTGCGTCTGTCTATGTCGATTGGACAACAATTGTCAACCAAATAATTGTGTACCTTCTTATTTTTTATATCCCCATAAGGGATTGTTTCATGCCTGCCGCTATGCATTTTTGCATACGGCAGGCTGGGCACGTCGTGCGTGTGTTTTTGTCGATTGAACAATATTTGTCAACTAAACAATTGTGTACCTTCTTATATTTTATATCCCCATAAGGGATTTTTGCATGCCTGCCGCTATGGATTTCTGCATACGGCAGGCTGGGCACGTCAAGGGACCTCGGTAGGCGAGCGGCGATTGCCGTTGCAGCCGAGGTCACATTGAAAATCATGGAGCGCTCGAGCCGGAGCGTTGAGAGTTCAATTCCCGGCACGGGCGGTCTAGATTTTCAATTAATTAAGGCTAGGTTTAAGTGACGCCCGCGCCCCCTGAAGTAATGCGTAAGCGGTTCCGGGGGGCAACGGTAGTCGGTAGGGAAATTTAAAAAAAAAGGCTGGGCACGTCGTGCGTGTGTTTTTGTCGATTGAACAACATTTGTCGACCGAACAATTGTGTACCTTCTTATATTTTATATCCCCATAAGGGATTGTTTCATGCCTGCCGCTATGCATTTTTGTATGCGGCAGGCTCGGCACGTCGTGCGTGTGTCTATGTCGATTGGACAACAATTGTCAACTAAACAATTGTGTACCTTCTTATATTTTATATCTCCATAAGGGATTGTTTCATGCCTGCCGCTATGCATTTCTGCATACGGCAGGCTGGGCACGTCGTGCGTGTGTTTTTCTCGATTGGACAACAATTGTCGATCAAACAATTGTGTACCTTCTTATATTTTTTATCCCCATAAGGGATTGTTTCATGCTGCCGCTATGCATTTCTGCATACGGCAGGCTGGGCACGTCGTGCGTGTGTCTTTGTCGATTGGACAACAATTGTCGATCAAACAATTGTGTACCTTCTTATATTTTTTATCCCCACAAGGGATTTTTGCATGCCTGCCGCTATGCATTTCTGCATACGGCAGGCTCGGCACGTCGTGCGTGTGTCTATGTCGATTGGACAACAATTGTCAACTAAACAATTGTGTACCTTCTTATATTTTATATCCCCATAAGGGGTTGTTTCATGCCTGCCGCTATGCATTTCTGAATACGGCAGGCTGGGCACGTCGTGCGTGTGTTTTTCTCGATTGGACAACAATTGTCGATCAAACAATTGTGTACCATCTTATATTTTTTATCCCCATAAGGGATTGTTTCATGCCTGCCGCTATGCATTTCTGCATACGGCAGGCTGGGCACGTCGTGCGTGTGTTTTTGTCGATTGAACATTTGTCGACCGAACAATTGTGTACCTTCTTATATTTTTTTATTCCCACAAGGGATTTTTTCATGCCTGCCGCTATGCATTTTTGCATGCGGCAGGCTCGGCACGTCGTGCGTCTGTCTATGTCGATTGGACAACAATTGTCAACCAAATAATTGTGTACCTTCTTATTTTTTATATCCCCATAAGGGATTGTTTCATGCCTGCCGCTATGCATTTTTGCATACGGCAGGCTGGGCACGTCGTGCGTGTGTTTTTGTCGATTGAACAACATTTGTCAACTAAACAATTGTGTACCTTCTTATATTTTATATCCCCATAAGGGATTTTTGCATGCCTGCCGCTATGGATTTCTGCATACGGCAGGCTGGGCACGTCAAGGGACCTCGGTAGGCGAGCGGCGATTGCCGTTGCAGCCGAGGTCACATTGAAAATCATGGAGCGCTCGAGCCGGAGCGTTGAGAGTTCAATTCCCGGCACGGGCGGTCTAGATTTTCAATTAATTAAGGCTAGGTTTAAGTGACGCCCGCGCCCCCTGAAGTAATGCGTAAGCGGTTCCGGGGGGCAACGGTAGTCGGTAGGGAAATTTAAAAAAAAGGCTGGGCACGTCGTGCGTGTGTTTTTGTCGATTGAACAACATTTGTCGACCGAACAATTGTGTACCTTCTTATATTTTATATCCCCATAAGGGATTGTTTCATGCCTGCCGCTATGCATTTCTGCATACGGCAGGCTGGGCACGTCGTGCGTGTGTCTTTGTTGAATGAACAACAATTGTCGACCAAACAATTGTGTACTTTCTTATATTTTTTATCCCCACAAGGGATTTTTGCATGCCTGCCGCTATGCATTTCTGCATACGGCAGGCTGGGCACGTCGTGCGTGTGTCTTTGTCGATTGGACAACAATTGTCGACCAAACAATTATGTACCGTCTTATATTTTTTATCCCCATAAGGGATTGTTTCATGCCTGCCGCTATGCATTTCTGCATACGGCAGGCTGGGCACGTCGTGCGTGTGTCTTTGTCGATTGGACAACAATTGTCGATCAAACAATTGTGTACCTTCTTATATTTTTTATCCCCATAAGGGATTGTTTCAAGCCTGCCGCTATGCATTTCTGCATACGGCAGGCTGGGCACGTCGTGCGTGTGTCTTTCTCGATTGGACAACAATTGTCGACCAAACACTTGTGTACTTTCTTATATTTTTTATCCCCACAAGGGATTTTTGCATGCCTGCCGCTATGCATTTCTGCATACGGCAGGCTGGGCACGTCGTGCGTGTGTCTTTCTCGATTGGACAACAATTGTCGACCAAACAATTGTGTACTTTCTTATATTTTTTATCCCCACAAGGGATTTTTGCATGCCTGCCGCTATGCATTTCTGCATACGGCAGGCTGGGCACGGCGTGCGTGTGTTATTGTCGATTGGACAACATTTGTCGACCGAACAATTGTGTACTTTCTTATATTTCTTTATCCCCACAAGGGATTTTTGCATGCCTGCCGCTATGCATTTCTGCATACGGCAGGCTCGGCACGTCGTACGTGTGGCTATGTCGATTGGACAACAATTGTCAACTAAACAATTGTGTACCTTCTTATATTTTATATCCCCATAAGGGATTGTTTCATGGCTGCCGCTATGCATTTCTGCATACGGCAGCCTGGGCACGTCGTGCGTGTGTTTTTGTCGATTGAACAACATTTGTCAACTAAACAATTGTGTACCTTCTTATATTTTATATCCCCATAAGGGATTTTTGCATGCCTGCCGCTATGCATTTCTGCATACGGCAGGCTGGGCACGTCAACGGACCTCGGTAGGCGAGCGGCGATTGCCGTTGCAGCCGAGGTCACTTTGAAAATCATGGAGTGCTCGAGCCGGAGCGTTGAGAGTTCAATTCCCGGCACGGGCGGTCTAGATTTTCAATTAATTAAGGCTAGGTTTAAGTGACGCCCGCGCCCCATGAAGTAATGCGTAAGCGGTTCCGGGGGGCAACGTTAGTCGGTAGGGAAATTTTAAAAAAAGGCTGGGCACGTCGTGCGTGTGTTTTTGTCGATTGAACAACATTTGTCGACCGAACAATTGTGTACCTTCTTATATTTTATATCCCTATAAGGGATTGTTTCATGCCTGCCGTTATGCATTTCTGCATACGGCAGGCTGGGAACGTCGTGCGTGTGTCTTTCTCGATTGGACAACAATTGTCGATCAAACAATTGTGTACCGTCTTATATTTTTTATCCCCATAAGGGATTGTTTCATGCCTGCCGCTATGCATTTCTGCATACGGCAGGCTGGGCACGTCGTGCGTGTGTCTTTGTCGATTGGACAACAATTGTCGATCAAACAATTGTGTACCTTCTTATATTTTTTATCCCCATAATGGATTGTTTCAAGCCTGCCGCTATGCATTTCTGCATACGGCAGGCTGGGCACGTCGTGCGTGTGTCTTTCTCGATTGGACAACAATTGTCGATCAAACAATTGTGTACCTTCTTATATTTTATATCCCTATAAGGGATTGTTTCATGCCTGCCGCTATGCATTTCTGCATACGGCAGGCTCGGCACGTCGTGCGTGTGTCTATGTCGAATGGACAACAATTGTCAACTAAACAATTGTGTACCTTCTTATATTTTATATCCCTATAAGCGGCACGTCGTGCGTGTGTCTATGTCGAATGGACAACAATTGTCAACTAAACAATTGTGTACCTTCTTATATTTTATATCCCTATAAGGGATTGTTTCATGCCTGCCGCTATGCATTTCTGCATACGGCAGGCTGGGAACGTCGTGCGTGTGTCTTTCTCGATTGGACAACAATTGTCGATCAAACAATTGTGTACCTTCTTATAATTTTTATCCCCACAAGGGATTTTTGCATGCCTGCCGCTATGCATTTCTGCATACGGCAGGCTCGGCACGTCGTGCGTGTGTCTATGTCGAATGGACAACAATTGTCAACTAAACAATTGTGTACCTTCTTATATTTTATATCCCCATAAGGGATTGTTTCATGCCTGCCGCTATGCATTTCTGCATACGGCAGGCTGGGCACGTCGTGCGTGTGTCTTTGTCGATTGGACAACAATTGTCGACCAAACAATTATGTACCGTCTTATATTTTTTATCCCCATAAGGGATTGTTTCATGCCTGCCGCTATGCATTTCTGCATACGGCAGGCTGGGCACGTCGTGCGTGTGTCTTTGTCGATTGGACAACAATTGTCGATCAAACAATTGTGTACCTTCTTATATTTTTTATCCCCATAAGGGATTGTTTCAAGCCTGCCGCTATGCATTTCTGCATACGTCAGGCTGGGCACGTCGTGCGTGTGTCTTTCTCGATTGGACAACAATTGTCGATCAAACAATTGTGTACAGTGCGTGACAACTAGCTGAAGCTCTGAGAATTGGATGCGCACTAGTCTTAAGCCTGGTTGGCAGGGACAATTCAGTTCTGACAAAATTCTTTTCGAGTGAAGATCGGTACAACAACTGATCTTCACTCGAACCCAATTTTGTTAGAACTGAATTCTCCCCGCCAACTCGGCTTAAGAGTACTGCGCATCCAATTCTCACAGCTTCAGCTAGTTGTCACGTGCTGTACCTTCTTATATTTTTTATCCCCATAAGGGATTGTTTCAAGCCTGCCGCTATGCATTTCTGCATACGGCAGGCTGGGCACGTCGTGCGTGTGTCTTTCTCGATTGGACAACAATTGTCGACCAAACAATTGTGTACTTTCTTATATTTTTTATCCCCACAAGGGATTTTTGCATGCCTGCCGCTATGCATTTCTGCATACGGCAGGCTGGGCACGTCGTGCGTGTGTCTTTCTCGATTGGACAACAATTGTCGACCAAACAATTGTGTACTTTCTTATATTTTTTATCCCCACAAGGGATTTTTGCATGCCTGCCGCTATGCATTTCTGCATACGGCAGGCTTGGTGCGGCGTGCGTGTGTTATTGTCGATTGGACAACATTTGTCGACCGAACAATTGTGTACTTTCTTATATTTCTTTATCCCCACAAGGGATTTTTGCATGCCTGCCGCTATGCATTTCTGCATACGGCAGGCTCGGCACGTCGTACGTGTGGCTGTGTCGATTGGACAACAATTGTCAACTAAACAATTGTGTACCTTCTTATATTTTATATCCCCATAAGGGATTGTTTCATGCCTGCCGCTATGCATTTCTGCATACGGCAGGCTGGGCACGTCGTGCGTGTGTCTTTGTTGAATGAACAACAATTGTCGACCAAACAATTGTGTACTTTCTTATATTTTTTATTCCCACAAGGGATTTTTGCATGCCTGCCGCTATGCATTTCTGCATACGGCAGGCTGGGCACGTCGTGTGTGTCTTTCTCGATTGGACAACAATTGTCGATCAAGCAATTGTGTACATTCTTATATTTTTTATCCCCACAAGGGATTTTTGCATGCCTGCCGCTATGCATTTCTGCATACGGCAGGCTGGGCACGTCGTGTGTGTGTCTTTCTCGATTGGACAACAATTGTCGATGAAGCAATTGTGTACCTTCTTATATTTTTTATCCCCACAAGGGATTTTTGCATGCCTGCCGCTATGCATTTCTGCATACGGCCGGCTCGCCACGTCGTGCGTGTGTCTATGTCGATTGGACAACAATTGTCAACTAAACAATTGTGTACCTTCTTATATTTTATATCCCCATAAGGGACTGTTTTATGCCTGCCGCTATGCATTTCTGCATACGGCAGGCTGGGCACGTCGTGCGTGTGTTTTTGTCGATTGAACAACATTTGTCAATTAAACAATTGTGTACCTTCTTATATTTTATATCCCCATAAGGGATTTTTGCATGCCTGCCGCTATGCATTTCTGCATACGGCAGGCTGGGTACGTCAAGGGACCTCGGTAGGCGAGCGGCGATTGCCGTTGCAGCCGAGGTCACATTGAAAATCATGGAGCGCTCGAGCCGGAGCGTTGAGAGTTCAATTCCCGGCACGGGCGGTCTAGATTTTTAATTAATTAAGGCTAGGTTTAAGTGACGCCCGCGCCCCCTGAAGTAATGCGTAAGCGGTTCCGGGGGGCAACGGTAGTCGGTAGGGAAATTTAAAAAAAGGCTGGGCACGTTGTGCGTGTGTTTTTGTCGATTGAACAACATTTGTCGACCGAACAATTGTGTACCTTCTTATATTTTTTTATCCCCACAAGGGAGTTTTTCATGCCTGCCGCTATGCATTTTTGTATGCGGCAGGCTCGGCACGTCGTGCGTGTGTCTATGTCGATTGGACAACAATTGTCAACTAAACAATTGTGTACCTTCTTATATTTTATATCTCCATAAGGGATTGTTTCATGCCTGCCGCTATGCATTTCTGCATACGGCAGGCTGGGCACGTCGTGCGTGTGTTTTTCTCGATTGGACAACAATTGTCGATCAAACAATTGTGTACCTTCTTATATTTTTTATCCCCATAAGGGATTGTTTCATGCTGCCGCTATGCATTTCTGCATACGGCAGGCTGGGCACGTCGTGCGTGTGTCTTTGTCGATTGGACAACAATTGTCGATCAAACAATTGTGTACCTTCTTATATTTTTTATCCCCACAAGGGATTTTTGCATGCCTGCCGCTATGCATTTCTGCATACGGCAGGCTCGGCACGTCGTACGTGTGGCTATGTCGATTGGACAACAATTGTCAACTAAACAATTGTGTACCTTCTTATATTTTATATCCCCATAAGGGGTTGTTTCATGCCTGCCGCTATGCATTTCTGAATACGGCAGGCTGGGCACGTCGTGCGTGTGTTTTTCTCGATTGGACAACAATTGTCGATCAAACAATTGTGTACCTTCTTATATTTTTTATCCCCACAAGGGATTTTTGCATGCCTGCCGCTATGCATTTCTGCATACGGCAGGCTCGGCACGTCGTACGTGTGGCTATGTCGATTGGACAACAATTGTCAACTAAACAATTGTGTACCTTCTTATATTTTATATCCCCATAAGGGGTTGTTTCATGCCTGCCGCTATGCATTTCTGCATACGGCAGGCTGGGCACGTCGTGCGTGTGTTTTTCTCGATTGGACAACAATTGTCGATCAAACAATTGTGTACCTTCTTATATTTTTTATCCCCATAAGGGATTGTTTCATGCTGCCGCTATGCATTTCTGCATACGGCAGGCTGGGCACGTCGTGCGTGTGTCTTTGTCGATTGGACAACAATTGTCGATCAAACAATTGTGTACCTTCTTATATTTTTTATCCCCACAAGGGATTTTTGCATGCCTGCCGCTATGCATTTCTGCATACGGCAGGCTCGGCACGTCGTACGTGTGGCTATGTCGATTGGACAACAATTGTCAACTAAACAATTGTGTACCTTCTTATATTTTATATCCCCATAAGGGGTTGTTTCATGCCTGCCGCTATGCATTTCTGAATACGGCAGGCTGGGCACGTCGTGCGTGTGTTTTTCTCGATTGGACAACAATTGTCGATCAAACAATTGTGTACCATCTTATATTTTTTATCCCCATAAGGGATTGTTTCATGCCTGCCGCTATGCATTTCTGCATACGGCAGGCTGGGCACGTCGTGCGTGTGTTTTTGTCGATTGAACATTTGTCGACCGAACAATTGTGTACCTTCTTATATTTTTTTATTCCCACAAGGGATTTTTTCATGCCTGCCGCTATGCATTTTTGCATGCGGCAGGCTCGGCACGTCGTGCGTCTGTCTATGTCGATTGGACAACAATTGTCAACCAAATAATTGTGTACCTTCTTATTTTTTATATCCCCATAAGGGATTGTTTCATGCCTGCCGCTATGCATTTTTGCATACGGCAGGCTGGGCACGTCGTGCGTGTGTTTTTGTCGATTGAACAACATTTGTCAACTAAACAATTGTGTACCTTCTTATATTTTATATCCCCATAAGGGATTTTTGCATGCCTGCCGCTATGGATTTCTGCATACGGCAGGCTGGGCACGTCAAGGGACCTCGGTAGGCAAGCGGCGATTGCCGTTGCAGCCGAGGTCACATTGAAAATCATGGAGCGCTCGAGCCGGAGCGTTGAGAGTTCAATTCCCGGCACGGGCGGTCTAGATTTTCAATTAATTAAGGCTAGGTTTAAGTGACGCCCGCGCCCCCTGAAGTAATGCGTAAGCGGTTCCGGGGGGCAACGGTAGTCGGTAGGGAAATTTAAAAAAAAAGGCTGGGCACGTCGTGCGTGTGTTTTTGTCGATTGAACAACATTTGTCGACCGAACAATTGTGTACCTTCTTATATTTTATATCCCCATAAGGGATTGTTTCATGCCTGCCGCTATGCAATTTTGTATGCGGCAGGCTCGGCACGTCGTGCGTGTGTCTATGTCGATTGGACAACAATTGTCAACTAAACAATTGTGTACCTTCTTATATTTTATATCTCCATAAGGGATTGTTTCATGCCTGCCGCTATGCATTTCTGCATACGGCAGGCTGGGCACGTCGTGCGTGTGTTTTTCTCGATTGGACAACAATTGTCGATCAAACAATTGTGTACCTTCTTATATTTTTTATCCCCATAAGGGATTGTTTCATGCTGCCGCTATGCATTTCTGCATACGGCAGGCTGGGCACGTCGTGCGTGTGTCTTTGTCGATTGGACAACAATTGTCGATCAAACAATTGTGTACCTTCTTATATTTTTTATCCCCACAAGGGATTTTTGCATGCCTGCCGCTATGCATTTCTGCATACGGCAGGCTCGGCACGTCGTACGTGTGGCTATGTCGATTGGACAACAATTGTCAACTAAACAATTGTGTACCTTCTTATATTTTATATCCCCATAAGGGGTTGTTTCATGCCTGCCGCTATGCATTTCTGAATACGGCAGGCTGGGCACGTCGTGCGTGTGTTTTTCTCGATTGGACAACAATTGTCGATCAAACAATTGTGTACCATCTTATATTTTTTATCCCCATAAGGGATTGTTTCATGCCTGCCGCTATGCATTTCTGCATACGGCAGGCTGGGCACGTCGTGCGTGTGTTTTTGTCGATTGAACATTTGTCGACCGAACAATTGTGTACCTTCTTATATTTTTTTATTCCCACAAGGGATTTTTTCATGCCTGCCGCTATGCATTTTTGCATGCGGCAGGCTCGGCACGTCGTGCGTCTGTCTATGTCGATTGGACAACAATTGTCAACCAAATAATTGTGTACCTTCTTATTTTTTATATCCCCATAAGGGATTGTTTCATGCCTGCCGCTATGCATTTTTGCATACGGCAGGCTGGGCACGTCGTGCGTGTGTTTTTGTCGATTGAACAACATTTGTCAACTAAACAATTGTGTACCTTCTTATATTTTATATCCCCATAAGGGATTTTTGCATGCCTGCCGCTATGGATTTCTGCATACGGCAGGCTGGGCACGTCAAGGGACCTCGGTAGGCGAGCGGCGATTGCCGTTGCAGCCGAGGTCACATTGAAAATCATGGAGCGCTCGAGCCGGAGCGTTGAGAGTTCAATTCCCGGCACGGGCGGTCTAGATTTTCAATTAATTAAGGCTAGGTTTAAGTGACGCCCGCGCCCCCTGAAGTAATGCGTAAGCGGTTCCGGGGGGCAACGGTAGTCGGTAGGGAAATTTAAAAAAAAAGGCTGGGCACGTCGTGCGTGTGTTTTTGTCGATTGAACAACATTTGTCGACCGAACAATTGTGTACCTTCTTATATTTTATATCCCCATAAGGGATTGTTTCATGCCTGCCGCTATGCATTTCTGCATATGGCAGGCTGGGCACGTCGTGCGTGTGTCTTTCTCGATTGGACAACAATTGTCGATCAAACAATTGTGTACCTTCTTATATTTTTTATTCCCACAAGGGATTTTTGCATGCCTGCCGCTATGCATTTCTGCATACGGCAGGCTCGCCACGTCGTGCGTGTGTCTATGTCGATTGGACAACAATTTTCAATTAAACAATTGTGTACCTTCTTATATTTTATATCCCCATAAGGGATTTTTGCATGCCTGCCGCTATGCATTTCTGCATACGGCAGGCTCGGCACGTCGTACGTGTGGCTATGTCGATTGGACAACAATTGTCAACTAAACAATTGTGTACCTTCTTATATTTTATATCCCCATAAGGGGTTGTTTCATGCCTGCCGCTATGCATTTCTGAATAAGGCAGGCTGGGCACGTCGTGCGTGTGTTTTTCTCGATTGGACAACAATTGTCGATCAAACAATTGTGTACCTTCTTATATTTTTTATCCCCATAAGGGATTGTTTCATGCCTGCCGCTATGCATTTCTGCATACGGCAGGCTGGGCACGTCGTGCGTGTGTTTTTGTCGATTGAACATTTGTCGACCGAACAATTGTGTACCTTCTTATATTTTTTTATTCCCACAAGGGATTTTTTCATGCCTGCCGCTATGCATTTTTGCATGCGGCAGGCTCGGCACGTCGTGCGTCTGTCTATGTCGATTGGACAACAATTGTCAACCAAATAATTGTGTACCTTCTTATTTTTTATATCCCCATAAGGGATTGTTTCATGCCTGCCGCTATGCATTTTTGCATACGGCAGGCTGGGCACGTCGTGCGTGTGTCTATGTCGATTGGACAACAATTGTCAACTAAACAATTGTGTACCTTCTTATATTTTATATCCCCATAAGGGATTTTTGCATGCCTGCCGCTATGCATTTCTGCATACGGCAGGCTGGGAACGTCGTGCGTGTGTCTTTGTCGATTGGACAACAATTGTCGACCAAACAATTGTGTACCTTCTTATATTTTTTATCCCCATAAGGGATTGTTTCATGCCTACGGTTATGCATTTTTGCATGCGGCAGGCTCGGCACGTCGTAGGTGTGTCTATGTCGATTGGACAACAATTGTCAACTAAACAATTGTGTACCTTCTTATATTTTATATCCCCATAAGGGATTTTTGCATGCCTGCCGCTA
Source organism: Agriotes lineatus (assembly GCA_940337035.1). Lineage (NCBI taxonomy): Eukaryota > Metazoa > Arthropoda > Insecta > Coleoptera > Elateridae > Agriotes > Agriotes lineatus. Next base: position 46,829 of record CALNHX010004634.1, on the reverse strand, counting down.
TGCATTTCTGTATACGGCAGGCTGGGCACGTCGTGCTTGTGTTTTTGTCGATTGAACAACATTTGTCGACCGAACAATTGCGTACCTTCTTATATTTTTTTATCCCCACAAGGGATTTTTTCATGCCTGCCGCTATGCATTTTTGCATGCGGCAGGCTCGGCACGTCGTGCGTGTGTCTATGTCGATTGGACAACAATTGTCAACTAAACAATTGTGTACCTTCTTATATTTTATATCCCCATAAGGGATTGTTTCATGCCTGCCGCTATGCATTTCTGCATACGGCAATCTGGGCACGTCGTGCGTGTGTCTTTCTCGATTGGACAACAATTGTCGATCAAACAATTGTGTACCTTCTTATATTTTTTATCCCCACAAAGGATTTTTGCATGCCTGCCGCTATGCATTTCTGCATACGGCAGGCTGGGAACGTCGTGCGTGTGTCTTTGTCGATTGGACAACAATTGTCGACCAAACAATTGTGTACCTTCTTATATTTCTTATCCCCATAAGGGATTGTTTCATGCCTGCCGTTATGCATTTTTGCATGCGGCAGGCTCGGCACGTCGTGCGTGTGTCTATGTCGATTGGACAACAATTGTCAACTAAACAATTGTGTACCTTCTTATATTTTATATCCCCATAAGGGATTTTTGCATGCCTGCCGCTATGCATTTCTGCATACGGCAGGCTGGGAACGTCGTGCGTGTGTCTTTGTCGATTGGACAACAATTGTCGACCAAACAATTGTGTACCTTCTTATATTTTTTATCCCCATAAGGGATTGTTTCATGCCTACGGTTATGCATTTTTGCATGCGGCAGGCTCGGCACGTCGTAGGTGTGTCTATGTCGATTGGACAACAATTGTCAACTAAACAATTGTGTACCTTCTTATATTTTATATCCCCATAAGGGATTTTTGCATGCCTGCCGCTATGCATTTCTGTATACGGCAGGCTGGGCACGTCGTGCTTGTGTTTTTGTCGATTGAACAACATTTGTCGACCGAACAATTGCGTACCTTCTTATATTTTTTTATCCCCACAAGGGATTTTTTCATGCCTGCCGCTATGCATTTTTGCATGCGGCAGGCTCGGCACGTCGTGCGTGTGTCTATGTCGATTGGACAACAATTGTCAACTAAACAATTGTGTACCTTCTTATATTTTATATCCCCATAAGGGATTGTTTCATGCCTGCCGCTATGCATTTCTGCATACGGCAATCTGGGCACGTCGTGCGTGTGTCTTTCTCGATTGGACAACAATTGTCGATCAAACAATTGTGTACCTTCTTATATTTTTTATCCCCACAAAGGATTTTTGCATGCCTGCCGCTATGCATTTCTGCATACGGCAGGCTAGGCACGTCGTGCGTGTGTCTATGTCTATTGGACAACAATTGTCAACTAAACAATTGCGTACCTTCTTATATTTTATATCCCCATAAGGGATTGTTTCATGCCTGCCGCTATGCATTTCTGCATACGGCAGGCTGGGCACGTCGTGCGTGTGTCTTTATCGATTGGACAACAATTGTCGATCAAACAATTGTGTACTTTCTTATATTTTTTATCTCCACAAGGGATTTTTGCATGCCTGCCGCTATGCATTTCTGCATACGGCAGGCTGGGAACGTCGTGCGTGCGTCTTTGTCGATTGGACAACAATTGTCAACCAAACAATTGTGTAACTTCTTATATTTTTTTATCCCCACAAGGGATAATGCATGCCTGCCGCTATGCATTTCTGCATACGGCAGGCTGGGCACGTCGTGCGTGTGTTTTTGTCGATTGAACAACATTTGTCAACTAAACAATTGTGTACCTTCTTATATTTTATATCCCCATAAGGGATTATTGCATGCCTGCCGCTATGGATTTCTGCATACGTAAATAATTTTGAAGAAATTATATTTAGCTACAAAAACTCTATAGATTTTTCCACAATCCTTAAGGCTAATTACAATATGTATGTATATACAGTTCAAATCTTAATTATTAGCCTGTGGCGGCGCAGCGGCGGTGAAGCACGACCTGAAAAAATTAGAGAAAAAAGGCGGCACAAGGCAAAAAACAGAACCTGCAACAAACAAATATCAGACAAATAATAAAAAACGTCAAAAGGCTAGCCAGGAAATGATTCAATTATTATAAATTGGTCATCATTCCGAGTTAAGCGTTTTTGACAAAAAGGAAGCATAAGCCAAACAAATTCCACGCCCATCACACATAAACACGCGTATCGACGCCGGCCAAACGACAATCCGGATGCAGCGGGAGTTGGGCAACATATTATAAAGTTATCATCAACCCCAAGCTACACCACGGACGCAGCCACCAACGTTCAACACACGCGCACGTACATAACTGACAAGAGGAACTTAGCTTTTGTATTTCAGTGGCAGGTCGGTCGCATGTTCTAAGATATCCTGAAGGAAGGAGGTCAAAGATAGACCAGGTATAGCTGGTTGCTGTTTCTTTGACGTTGCTTCAAGTAGGATGTATCTGGGGCTGCTTGAATGAGAATTGATGTCTCTGGGGCTGCTTGTGACGCCTCAGGTCGGCTGTTGCTTGCGGCTTGTGTTGGATCCAAAACGGGGAAGTTCTTCAGATGGTTGTCATGTTGTTTAAAATCGGGGTCACCAAATTATAACGGCAAGAAGAGCTTCGTTATATCTACATTAAATTTAGGAATAAAACACATGTCTGGATGTGATGAAGTAAAAATCCAAACTGTTTATTTATATTTATGTAACTAAGTAATAGTTGTTAAGGCTGCATGTATGTGCATACGCTACAGTACCTTCTAATATTTTTTTATCCCCATAAGGGACTGTTTCATGGCTGCCGCTATGCATTTTTGCATGCGGCAGGCTCGGCACGTCGTGCGTGTGTCTATGTCGATTGGACAACAATTGTCAATTAAACAATTGTGTACCTTCTTATATTTTATATCCCCATAAGGGATTTTTGCATGCCTGCCGCTATGCATTTCTGCATACGGCAGGCTGGGCACGTCGTGCGTGTGTTTTTGTCGATTGAACAACATTTGTCGACCGAACAATTGTGTACCTTCGTATATTTTTTTATCCCCACAAGGGATTTTTGCATGCGGCAGGCTCGGCACGTCGTGCGTGTGTCTATGTCGATTGGACAACAATTGTCAACTAAACAATTGTGTACCTTCTTATATTTTATATCCCCATAAGGGATTGTTTCCTGCCTGCCGCTATGCATTTCTGCATACGGCAGGCTGGGCACGTCGTGCGTGTGTCTTTGTCGATTGGATAACAATTGTCGACCAAACAATTGTGTACTATAACGGCAAGAAGAGTTTCGTTATATCTACATTAAATTTAGGAATAAAACACATGTCTTGATGTGATGAAGTAAAAATCCAAACTGTTTATTTATATTTATGTAACTAAGTAATAGTTGTTAAGGCTGCATGTATGCGTGCATGTATGTGCATACGCTACATTACACCCCTCGCAAAAAGTAGTTTTTGTTTGCTACAGAGAAAAGCTATATATAATTTTGAAGAAATTATATTTAGCTACAAAAACTCTATAGATCTTTTCCAAAATCCTTAAGGCTAATTACAATATGTATGTATATACAGTTCAAATCTTAATTATTTTATTAGCCTGTGGCGGCGCAGCGGCGATGAAGCACGACCTGAAAAAATTAGAGAAAAAAGGCAGCACAAGTCAAAAAACAGAACCTGCAACAAATGTGACGTTAGCTCCGGCCGAAATTATTTCTACGCATTGGAATGCGTTCAAATTTCGTCCCGCTAAAATTTCGTCACATTCACCTAGAAAACATCGCCAAAGCGCGAGAAATATGATAACACGGAGTAATCATCGTTCTGCGCCCGCATCGACAGGACGTCGTTCGGCGCATCCCTCCCAAATTTTCAGCACTGATAAACAGTATGGTATTGTATAAATAGTAAGCGCCCGCTGTTAGAAGGGCTTGCGTCCACCGTCCCTGATCAGCGTCTCGCTCTAGGTCCTCCGGGACCTAGTTCCTGAAACCGGTCCGAAACACTTTTTCCTGCGACTAGAAATTCCTGGGAAACCGTCCTGAACGCGCTATAACAAGAATCGTTTTGAGGCTTCGTGATTATCGACCTAAAGCGACTTGTTATAAACTAATTTCGATTTCTGTTAAACTCCCCTGAACTCGCTATAATAACAATCGTTTATGGCTTCGTGATTATCGACCAAAACGATCCGTTATAAATCAATCTCGGTTTCTGTTAAACTTTCCCGAACTCGCTGTAATAACAATCGTTTAGGGCTTCGTGATTATCGACCAAAACGATTGGTTGTAAATTTTTCTCAACCTGTAGAAACGGCACACACTAGTCGCAAGAACAAATGCGAAGATTATTCGCAAAACTTAAAAGGGTGTCACTCTTTATTCTGGCAAAAATCTCAAAATCCTTATTGAGTCGAAACACGAAACTTATTCATAAAACCTAATAGAGCTTCACTCGCCTCTCAGAAAGTTGGTAATTAATTTCATGCAACCCCTGTGAGTGCTTTTGCCCCCAAGTAAAAGCTTCGAACCCCGAAATTAATCACCTAAACTTATATCAAGGTCACGACACCGGCGTAGGCGCCGGATAGTTTTGTTATAAGAATTCAGAGCTTTACTCACCTGGAGGAATCCTGTTTTATAAACGTCCTGAGCTTGTCCGTAGCGCTATAATTTAACAATTAAAATCTCCGTGGTTTAATTAGCAACTTTGAAGGTTATTACCGTTTCTAAACAAATTTGATACACTGTCATTTCACTTGCTAAAAGAAGTTATTCGGCACTGCAGGCTGTTACACAAACAAATATTAGACAAATAATAAAAAATGTCAAAAGGCTATCCAGGAAATGATTCAATTATTATAAATTGGTCATCATTCCGAGTTAAGCGTTTTTGACAAAAAGGAAGCATAAGCCAAACAAATTCCACGCCAATCACACATAAACACGCGTATCGACGCCGGCCAAACGACAATCCGGATGCAGCGGGAGTTGGGCAACATATTATAAAGTTATCTCCAACCCCAAGCTACACCACGGACGCAGCCACCAACGTTCAACACACGCGCACATACATAACTGACAAGAGGAACTTAGCTTTTGTATGACAGTGGCAGGTCGGTCGCATGTTCTAGGATATCCTGAAGGAAGGGGGTCAAAGATAGACCAGGTATAGCTGGTTGCTGTTTCTTTGACGTGGCTTCAAGTAGGATGTGTCTGGGGCTGCTTGAATGAGAATTGATGTCTCTGGGGCTGCTTGTGACGCTTCAGGTCGGCTGTTACTTGCGGCTTGTGTTGGATCCAAAACGGGGGAGTTCTTCAGATGGTTGTCATGTTGTTTAAAATCGGGGTCATCAAATTATAACGGCAAGAAGAGCTTCGTTATATCTACATTAAATTTAGGAATAAAACACATGTCTTGATGTGATGAAGTAAAAATCCAAACTGTTTATTTATATTTATGTAACTAAGTAATAGTTGTTAAGGCTGCATGTATGCGTGCATGTATGTGCATACGCTACAGTACCTTCTTATATTTTTTTATCCCCATAAGGGACTGTTTCATGCCTGCCGCTATGAATTTTTGCATGCGGCAGGCTCGGCACGTCGTGCGTGTGTCTATGTCGATTGGACAACAATTGTCAACTAAACAATTGTGTACCTTCTTATATTTTTTATCCCCACAAGGGATTTTTGCATGCCTGCCGCTCTGCATTTCTGCATACGGCAGGCTGGGAACGTCGTGCGTGCGTCTTTGTCGATTGGACAACAATTGTCGACCAAACAATTGTGTAACTTCTTATATTTTTTTATCCCCACAAGGGATAATGCATGCCTGCCGCTATGCATTTCTGCATACGGCAGGCTGGGAACGTCGTGCGTGTGTCTTTGTCGATTGGACAACAATTGTCGACCAAACAATTGTGTACCTTCTTATATTTCTTATCCCCATAAGGGATTGTTTCATGCCTGCCGTTATGCATTTTTGCATGCGGCAGGCTCGGCACGTCGTGCGTGTGTCTATGTCGATTGGACAACAATTGTCAACTAAACAATTGTGTACCTTCTTATATTTTATATCCCCATAAGGGATTTTTGCATGCCTGCCGCTATGCATTTCTGCATACGGCAGGCTGGGAACGTCGTGCGTGTGTCTTTGTCGATTGGACAACAATTGTCGACCAAACAATTGTGTACCTTCTTATATTTCTTATCCCCATAAGGGATTGTTTCATGCCTGCCGTTATGCATTTTTGCATGCGGCAGGCTCGGCACGTCGTGCGTGTGTCTATGTCGATTGGACAACAATTGTCAACTAAACAATTGTGTACCTTCTTATATTTTATATCCCCATAAGGGATTTTTGCATGCCTGCCGCTATGCATTTCTGCATACGGCAGGCTGGGAACGTCGTGCGTGTGTCTTTGTCGATTGGACAACAATTGTCGACCAAACAATTGTGTACCTTCTTATATTTTTTATCCCCATAAGGGATTGTTTCATGCCTACGGTTATGCATTTTTGCATGCGGCAGGCTCGGCACGTCGTAGGTGTGTCTATGTCGATTGGACAACAATTGTCAACTAAACAATTGTGTACCTTCTTATATTTTATATCCCCATAAGGGATTTTTGCATGCCTGCCGCTATGCATTTCTGTATACGGCAGGCTGGGCACGTCGTGCTTGTGTTTTTGTCGATTGAACAACATTTGTCGACCGAACAATTGCGTACCTTCTTATATTTTTTTATCCCCACAAGGGATTTTTTCATGCCTGCCGCTATGCATTTTTGCATGCGGCAGGCTCGGCACGTCGTGCGTGTGTCTATGTCGATTGGACAACAATTGTCAACTAAACAATTGTGTACCTTCTTATATTTTATATCCCCATAAGGGATTGTTTCATGCCTGCCGCTATGCATTTCTGCATACGGCAATCTGGGCACGTCGTGCGTGTGTCTTTCTCGATTGGACAACAATTGTCGATCAAACAATTGTGTACCTTCTTATATTTTTTATCCCCACAAAGGATTTTTGCATGCCTGCCGCTATGCATTTCTGCATACGGCAGGCTGGGAACGTCGTGCGTGTGTCTTTGTCGATTGGACAACAATTGTCGACCAAACAATTGTGTACCTTCTTATATTTCTTATCCCCATAAGGGATTGTTTCATGCCTGCCGTTATGCATTTTGCATGCGGCAGGCTCGGCACGTCGTGCGTGTGTCTATGTCGATTGGGACAACAATTGTCAACTAAACAATTGTGTACCTTCTTATATTTTATATCCCCATAAGGGATTTTTGCATGCCTGCCGCTATGCATTTCTGCATACGGCAGGCTGGGAACGTCGTGCGTGTGTCTTTGTCGATTGGACAACAATTGTCGACCAAACAATTGTGTACCTTCTTATATTTTTTATCCCATAAGGGATTGTTTCATGCCTACGGTTATGCATTTTTGCATGCGGCAGGCTCGGCACGTCGTAGGTGTGTCTATGTCGATTGGACAACAATTGTCAACTAAACAATTGTGTACCTTCTTATATTTTATATCCCCATAAGGATTTTTGCATGCCTGCCGCTATGCATTTCTGTATACGGCAGGCTGGGCACGTCGTGCTTGTGTTTTTGTCGATTGAACAACATTTGTCGACCGAACAATTGCGTACCTTCTTATATTTTTTTTATCCCCACAAGGGATTTTTTCATGCCTGCCGCTATGCATTTTTGCATGCGGCAGGCTCGGCACGTCGTGCGTGTGTCTATGTCGATTGGACAACAATTGTCAACTAAACAATTGTGTACCTTCTTATATTTTATATCCCCATAAGGGATTGTTTCATGCCTGCCGCTATGCATTTCTGCATACGGCAATCTGGGCACGTCGTGCGTGTGTCTTCTCGATTGGACAACAATTGTCGATCAAACAATTGTGTACCTTCTTATATTTTTTATCCCCACAAAGGATTTTTGCATGCCTGCCGCTATGCATTTCTGCATACGCAGGCTAGGCACGTCGTGCGTGTGTCTATGTCTATTGGACAACAATTGTCAACTAAACAATTGCGTACCTTCTTATATTTTATATCCCATAAGGGATTGTTTCATGCCTGCCGCTATGCATTTCTGCATACGGCAGGCTGGGCACGTCGTGCGTGTGTCTTTATCGATTGGACAACAATTGTCGATCAAACAATTGTGTACTTTCTTATATTTTTTATCTCCACAAGGGATTTTTGCATGCCTGCCGCTATGCATTTCTGCATACGGCAGGCTGGGAACGTCGTGCGTGCGTCTTTGTCGATTGGACAACAATTGTCAACCAAACAATTGTGTAACTTCTTATATTTTTTTATCCCCACAAGGGATAATGCATGCCTGCCGCTATGCATTTCTGCATACGGCAGGCTGGGAACGTCGTGCGTGTGTCTTTGTCGATTGGACAACAATTGTCGACCAAACAATTGTGTACCTTCTTATATTTTTTATCCCCATAAGGGATTGTTTCATGCCTACGGTTATGCATTTTTGCATGCGGCAGGCTCGGCACGTCGTAGGTGTGTCTATGTCGATTGGACAACAATTGTCAACTAAACAATTGTGTACCTTCTTATATTTTATATCCCCATAAGGGATTTTTGCATGCCTGCCGCTATGCATTTCTGTATACGGCAGGCTGGGCACGTCGTGCTTGTGTTTTTGTCGATTGAACAACATTTGTCGACCGAACAATTGCGTACCTTCTTATATTTTTTTATCCCCACAAGGGATTTTTTCATGCCTGCCGCTATGCATTTTTGCATGCGGCAGGCTCGGCACGTCGTGCGTGTGTCTATGTCGATTGGACAACAATTGTCAACTAAACAATTGTGTACCTTCTTATATTTTATATCCCCATAAGGGATTGTTTCATGCTGCCGCTATGCATTTCTGCATACGGCAATCTGGGCACGTCGTGCGTGTGTCTTTGTCGATTGGACAACAATTGTCGACCAAACAATTGTGTACCTTCTTATATTTCTTATCCCCATAAGGGATTGTTTCATGCCTGCCGTTATGCATTTTTGCATGCGGCAGGCTCGGCACGTCGTGCGTGTGTCTATGTCGATTGGACAACAATTGTCAACTAAACAATTGTGTACCTTCTTATATTTTATATCCCCATAAGGGATTTTTGCATGCCTGCCGCTATGCATTTCTGCATACGGCAGGCTGAGAACGTCGTGCGTGTGTCTTTGTCGATGGACAACAATTGTCGACCAAACAATTGTGTACCTTCTTATATTTTTTATCCCCATAAGGGATTGTTTCATGCCTACGGTTATGCATTTTTGCATGCGGCAGGCTCGGCACGTCGTAGGTGTGTCTATGTCGATTGGACAACAATTGTCAACTAAACAATTGTGTACCTTCTTATATTTTATATCCCCATAAGGGATTTTTGCATGCCTGCCGCTATGCATTTCTGTATACGGCAGGCTGGGCACGTCGTGCTTGTGTTTTTGTCGATTGAACAACATTTGTCGACCGAACAATGCGTACCTTTTCTTATATTTTTTTATCCCCACAAGGGATTTTTTCATGCCTGCCGCTATGCATTTTTGGATGCGGCAGGCTCGGCACGTCGTGCGTGTGTCTATGTCGATTGGACAACAATTGTCAACTAAACAATTGTGTACCTTCTTATATTTTATATCCCCATAAGGGATTGTTTCATGCCTGCCGCTATGCATTTCTGCATACGGCAATCTGGGCACGTCGTGCGTGTGTCTTTCTCGATTGGACAACAATTGTCGATCAAACAATTGTGTACCTTCTTATATTTTTTATCCCCACAAAGGATTTTTGCATGCCTGCCGCTATGCATTTCTGCATACGGCAGGCTGGGAACGTCGTGCGTGTGTCTTTGTCGATTGGACAACAATTGTCGACCAAACAATTGTGTACCTTCTTATATTTTTTATCCCCATAAGGGATTGTTTCATGCCTACGGTTATGCATTTTTGCATGCGGCAGGCTCGGCACGTCGTAGGTGTGTCTATGTCGATTGGACAACAATTGTCAACTAAACAATTGTGTACCTTCTTATATTTTATATCCCCATAAGGGATTTTTGCATGCCTGCCGCTGTGCATTTCTGCATACGGCAGGCTGGGAACGTCGTGCGTGTGTCTTTGTCGATTGGACAACAATTGTCGACCAAACAATTGTGTACCTTCTTATATTTTTTATCCCCATAAGGGATTGTTTCATGCCTACGGTTATGCATTTTTGCATGCGGCAGGCTCGGCACGTCGTAGGTGTGTCTATGTCGATTGGACAACAATTGTCAACTAAACAATTGTGTACCTTCTTATATTTTATATCCCCATAAGGGATTTTTGCATGCCTGCCGCTATGCATTTCTGTATACGGCAGGCTGGGCACGTCGTGCTTGTGTTTTTGTCGATTGAACAACATTTGTCGACCGAACAATTGCGTACCTTCTTATATTTTTTTATCCCCACAAGGGATTTTTTCATGCCAGCCGCTATGCATTTTTGCATGCGGCAGGCTCGGCACGTCGTGCGTGTGTCTATGTCGATTGGACAACAATTGTCAACTAAACAATTGTGTACCTTCTTATATTTTATATCCCCATAAGGGATTGTTTCATGCCTGCCGCTATGCATTTCTGCATACGGCAATCTGGGCACGTCGTGCGTGTGTCTTTGTCGATTGGACAACAATTGTCGACCAAACAATTGTGTACCTTCTTATATTTCTTATCCCCATAAGGGATTGTTTCATGCCTGCCGTTATGCATTTTTGCATGCGGCAGGCTCGGCACGTCGTGCGTGTGTCTATGTCGATTGGACAACAATTGTCAACTAAACAATTGTGTACCTTCTTATATTTTATATCCCCATAAGGGATTTTTGCATGCCTGCCGCTATGCATTTCTGCATACGGCAGGCTGAGAACGTCGTGCGTGTGTCTTTGTCGATTGGACAACAATTGTCGACCAAACAATTGTGTACCTTCTTATATTTTTTATCCCCATAAGGGATTGTTTCATGCCTACGGTTATGCATTTTTGCATGCAGCAGGCTCGGCACGTCGTAGGTGTGTCTATGTCGATTGGACAACAATTGTCAACTAAACAATTGTGTACCTTCTTATATTTTATATCCCCATAAGGGATTTTTGCATGCCTGCCGCTATGCATTTCTGTATACGGCAGGCTGGGCACGTCGTGCTTGTGTTTTTGTCGATTGAACAACATTTGTCGACCGAACAATTACGTACCTTCTTATATTTTTTTATCCCCACAAGGGATTTTTTCATGCCTGCCGCTATGCATTTTTGGATGCGGCAGGCTCGGCACGTCGTGCGTGTGTCTATGTCGATTGGACAACAATTGTCAACTAAACAATTGTGTACCTTCTTATATTTTATATCCCCATAAGGGATTGTTTCATGCCTGCCGCTATGCATTTCTGCATACGGCAATCTGGGCACGTCGTGCGTGTGTCTTTCTCGATTGGACAACAATTGTCGATCAAACAATTGTGTACCTTCTTATATTTTTTATCCCCACAAAGGATTTTTGCATGCCTGCCGCTATGCATTTCTGTATACGGCAGGCTGGGCACGTCGTGCTTGTGTTTTTGTCGATTGAACAACATTTGTCGACCGAACAATTGCGTACCTTCTTATATTTTTTTATCCCCACAAGGGATTTTTTCATGCCTGCCGCTATGCATTTTTGGATGCGGCAGGCTCGGCACGTCGTGCGTGTGTCTATGTCTATTGGACAACAATTGTCAACTAAACAATTGCGTACCTTCTTATATTTTATATCCCCATAAGGGATTGTTTCATGCCTGCCGCTATGCATTTCTGCATACGGCAGGCTGGGCACGTCGTGCGTGTGTCTTTCTCGATTGGACAACAATTGTCGATCAAGCAATTGTGTACCTTCTTATATTTTTTATCTCCATAAGAGATTGTTTCATGCCTGCCGCTATGCATTTCTGCATACGGCAGGCTGGGCACGTCGTGCGAGTGTCTTTCTCGATTGGACAACAATTGTCGACCAAACAATTGTGTACTTTCTTATATTTTTTATCCCCACAAGGGATTTTTGCATGCCTGCCGCTATACATTTCTGCATACGGCAGGCTGGGCACGTCGTGCGTGTGTCTTTGTCGATTGGACAACAATTGTCGATCAAACAATTGTGTACTTTATTATATTTTTTTATTGCCACGAGGGATTTTTGCATGCCTGCCGCTATGCATTTCTGCATACGCCAGGCTGGGCACGTGGTGCGTGTGTCTTTGTTGAATGAACAACAATTGTCGACCAAACAATTGTGTACTTTCTTATACTTCTTTATCCCCACAAGGGATTTTTGCATTCCTGCCGCTATGCATTTCTGCATACGGCAGGCTGGGCACGTCGTGCGTGTGTCTTTGTCGATTGGACAACAATTGTCGACCAAACAATTGTGTACTATAACGGCAAGAAGAGTTTCGTTATATCTACATTAAATTTAGGAATAAAATACATGCCTTGATGTGATGAAGTAAAAATCCAAACTGTTTATTTATATTTATGTAACTAAGTAATAGTTGTTAAGGATGCATGTATGCGTGCATGTATGTGCATACGCTACATTACACCCCCCGCAAAAAGTAATTTTTGCTTGCTACAGAGAAAAGCTATACATAATTTTGAAGAAATTATATTTAGCTACAAAAACTCTATAGATTTTTCCACAATCCTTAAGGCTAATTACAATATGTATGTATATACAGTTCAAATCTTAATTATTAGCCTGTGGCGGCGCAGCGGCGGTGAAGCACGACCTGAAAAAATTAGAGAAAAAAGGCGGCACAAGGCAAAAAACAGAACCTGCAACAAACAAATATTAGACAAATAATAAAAAACGTCAAAAGGCTAGCCAGGAAATGATTCAATTATTATAAATTGGTCATCATTTCGAGTTAAGCGTTTTTGACAAAAAGGAAGCATAAGCCAAACAAATTCTACGCCGATCACACATAAACACGCGAATCGACGCCGGCCAAACGACAATCCGGATGCAGCGGGAGTTGGGCGACATATTATAAAGTTATCTCCAACCCCAAGCTACACCACGGACGCAGCCACCAACGTTCAACACACGCGCACATACATAACTGACAAGAGGAACTTAGCTTTTGTATGACAGTGGCAGGTCGGTCGCATGTTCTAAGATATCCTGAAGGAAGGGGGTCACAGATAGACCAGGTATAGCTGGTTGCTGTTTCTTTGACGTGGCTTCAAGTAGGATGTGTCTGGGGCTGCTTGAATGAGAATTGATGTCTCTGGGGCTGCTTGTGACGCTTCAGGTCGGCTGTTGCTTGCGGCTTGTGTTGGATCCAAAACGGGGAAGTTCTTCAGATGGTTGTCATGTTGTTTAAAATCGGGGTCATCAAGTTATAACGGCAAGAAGAGCTTCGTTATATCTACATTAAATTTAGGAATAAAACACATGTCTGGATGTGATGAAGTAAAAATCCAAACTGTTTATTTATATTTATGTAACTAAGTAATCGTTGTTAAGGCTGCATGTATGCGTGCATGTATGTGCATACGCTACAGTACCTTCTTATATTTTTTTATCCCCATGAGGGACTGTTTCATGCCTGCCGCTATGCATTTCTGCATACGGCAGGCTGGGCACGTCGTGCGTGTGTCTTTCTCGATTGGACAACAATTGTCGATCAAACAATTGTGTACCTTCTTACATTTTTTATCCCCACAAGGGATTTTTGCATGCCTGCCGCTATGCATTTCTGCATACGGCAGGCTCGCCACGTCGTGCGTGTGTCTATGTCGATTGGACAACAATTTTCAACTAAACAATTGTGTACCTTCTTATATTTTATATCCCCATAAGGGATTGTTTCATGCCTGCCGCTATGCATTTCTGCATACGGCAGGCTGGGCACGTCGTGCGTGTGTCTTTCTCGATTGGACAACAATTGTCGATCAAACAATTGTGTACCTTCTTATATTTTTTATCCCCATAAGGGATTTTTGCATGCCTGCCGCTATGCATTTCTGCATACGGCAGGCTCGCCACGTCGTGCGTGTGTCTATGTCGATTGGACAACAATTTTCAATTAAACAATTGTGTACCTTCTTATATTTTATATCCCCATAAGGGATTGTTTCATGCCTGCCGCTATGCATTTCTGCATACGGCAGGCTCGCCACGTCGTGCGTGTGTCTATGTCGCTTGGACAACAATTTTCAACTAAACAATTGTGTACCTTCTTATATTTTATATCCCCACAAAGGATTTTTGCATGCCTGCCGCTATGCATTTCTGCATACGGCAGGCTAGGCACGTCGTGCGTGTGTCTATGTCTATTGGACAACAATTGTCAACTAAACAATTGCGTACCTTCTTATATTTTATATCCCCATAAGGGATTGTTTCATGCCTGCCGCTATGCATTTCTGCATACGGCAGGCTGGGCACGTCGTGCGTGTGTCTTTCTCGATTGGACAACAATTGTCGATCAAGCAATTGTGTACCTTCTTATATTTTTTATCCCCATAAGAGATTGTTTCATGCCTGCCGCTATGCATTTCTGCATACGGCAGGCTGGGCACGTCGTGCGTGTGTCTTTCTCGATTGGACAACAATTTTCAACTAAACAATTGTGTACCTTCTTATATTTTATATCCCCATAAGGAATTGTTTCATGCCTGCCGCTATGCATTTCTGCATACGGCAGGCTGGGCACGTCGTGCGTGTGTCTATGTCTATTGGACAACAATTGTCAACTAAACAATTGCGTACCTTCTTATATTTTATATCCCCATAAGGGATTGTTTCATGCCTGCCGCTATGCATTTCTGCATACGGCAGGCTGGGCACGTCGTGCGTGTGTCTTTCTCGATTGGACAACAATTGTCGATCAAGCAATTGTGTACCTTCTTATATTTTTTATCCCCATAAGAGATTGTTTCATGCCTGCCGCTATGCATTTCTGCATACGGCAGGCTGGGCACGTCGTGCGTGTGTCTTTCTCGATTGGACAACAATTTTCAACTAAACAATTGTGTACCTTCTTATATTTTATATCCCCATAAGGAATTGTTTCATGCCTGCCGCTATGCATTTCTGCATACGGCAGGCTGGGCACGTCGTGCGTGTGTCTTTCTCGATTGGACAACAATTGTCGATCAAACAATTGTGTACCTTCCTATATTTTTTATCCCCACAAAGGATTTTTGCATGCCTGCCGCTATGCATTTCTGCATACGGCAGGCTAGGCACGTCGTGCGTGTGTCTATGTCTATTGGACAACAATTGTCAACTAAACAATTGCGTACCTTCTTATATTTTATATCCCCATAAGGGATTGTTTCATGCCTGCCGCTATGCATTTCTGCATACGGTAGGCTGGGCACGTCGTGCGTGTGTCTTTCTCGATTGGACAACAATTGTCGATCAAGCAATTGTGTACCTTCTTATATTTTTTATCCCCATAAGAGATTGTTTCATGCCTGCCGCTATGCATTTCTGCATACGGCAGGCTGGGCACGTCGTGCGTGTGTCTTTGTCGATTGGACAACAATTGTCGATCAAGCAATTGTGTACCTTCTTATATTTTTTATCCCCACAAAGGATTTTTGCATGCCTGCCGCTATGCATTTCTGCATACGGCAGGCTGGGCACGTCGTGCGTGTGTCTTTCTCGATTGGACAACAATTTTCAACTAAACAATTGTGTACCTTCTTATATTTTATATCCCCATAAGGAATTGTTTCATGCCTGCCGCTATGCATTTCTGCATACGGCAGGCTGGGCACGTCGTGCGTGTGTCTTTCTCGATTGGACAACAATTGTCGATCAAACAATTGTGTACCTTCTTATATTTTTTATCCCCACAAAGGATTTTTGCATGCCTGCCGCTATGCATTTCTGCATACGGCAGGCTAGGCACGTCGTGCGTGTGTCTATGTCTATTGGACAACAATTGTCAACTAAACAATTGCGTACCTTCTTATATTTTATATCCCCATAAGGGATTGTTTCATGCCTGCCGCTATGCATTTCTGCATACGGCAGGCTGGGCACGTCGTGCGTGTGTCTTTCTCGATTGGACAACAATTGTCGATCAAACAATTGTGTACCTTCTTATATTTTTTATCCCCATAAGGGATTGTTTCATGCCTGCCGCTATGCATTTCTGCATACGGCAGGCTGGGCACGTCGTGCGTGTGTCTTTGTCGATTGGACAACAATTGTCGATCAAGCAATTGTGTACCTTCTTATATTTTTTATCCCCATAAGAGATTGTTTCATGCCTGCCGCTATGCATTTCTGCATACGGCAGGCTGGGCACGTCGTGCGTGTGTCTTTCTCGATTGGACAACAATTTTCAACTAAACAATTGTGTACCTTCTTATATTTTATATCCCCATAAGGAATTGTTTCATGCCTGCCGCTATGCATTTCTGCATACGGCAGGCTGGGCACGTCGTGCGTGTGTCTTTCTCGATTGGACAACAATTGTCGATCAAACAATTGTGTACCTTCTTATATTTTTTATCCCCACAAAGGATTTTTGCATGCCTGCCGCTATGCATTTCTGCATACGGCAGGCTAGGCACGTCGTGCGTGTGTCTATGTCTATTGGACAACAATTGTCAACTAAACAATTGCGTACCTTCTTATATTTTATATCCCCATAAGGGATTGTTTCATGCCTGCCGCTATGCATTTCTGCATACGGCAGGCTGGGCACGTCGTGCGTGTGTCTTTCTCGATTGGACAACAATTGTCGATCAAGCAATTGTGTACCTTCTTATATTTTTTATCCCCATAAGAGATTGTTTCATGCCTGCCGCTATGCATTTCTGCATACGGCAGGCTGGGCTTTGTCGATTGGACAACAATTGTCGATCAAGCAATTGTGTACCTTCTTATATTTTTTATCCCCACAAAGGATTTTTGCATGCCTGCCGCTATGCATTTCTGCATACGGCAGGCTAGGCACGTCGTGCGTGTGTCTATGTCTATTGGACAACAATTGTCAACTAAACAATTGCGTACCTTCTTATATTTTTATATCCCATAAGGGATTGTTTCATGCCTGCCGCTATGCATTTCTGCATACGGCAGGCTGGCACGTCGTGCGTGGTCTTCTCGATTGGACAACAATTTTCAACTAAACAATTGTGTACCTTCTTATATTTTATATCCCCATAAGGAATTGTTTCATGCCTGCCGCTATGCATTTCTGCATACGGCAGGCTGGGCACGTCGTGCGTGTGTCTTTCTCGATTGGACAAACAATTGTCGATCAAGCAATTGTGTACCTCTTATATTTTTTATCCCCATAAGAGATTGTTTCATGCTGCCGCTATGCATTTCTGCATACGGCAGGCTGGGCACGTCGTGCGTGTGTCTTTCTCGATTGGACAACAATTTTCAACTAAACAATTGTGTACCTCTTATATTTTATATCCCCATAAGGAATTGTTTCATGCCTGCCGCTATGCATTTCTGCATACGGCAGGCTGGGCACGTCGTGCGTGTGTCTTTCTCGATTGGACAACAATTGTCGCATCAAACAATTGTGTACCTTCTTATATTTTTATCCCCACAAAGGATTTTTGCATGCCTGCCGCTGTGCATTTCTGCATACGGCAGGCTAGGCACGTCGTGCGTGTGTCTATGTCTATTGGACAACAATTGTCAACTAAACAATTGCGTACCTCTTATATTTATATCCCCATAAGGGATTGTTTCATGCCTGCCGCTATGCATTTCTGCATACGGCAGGCTGGGCACGTCGTGCGTGTGTCTTTCTCGATTGGACAACAATTGTCGATCAAGCAATTGTGTACCTTCTTATATTTTTTATCCCCATAAGAGATTGTTTCATGCCTGCCGCTATGCATTTCTGCATACGGCAGGCTGGGCACGTCGTGCGTGTGTCTTTCTCGATTGGACAACAATTAGTCGATCAGCAATTGTGTACCTTCTTATATTTTTTATCCCATAAGAGATTGTTTCATGCCTGCCGCTATGCATTTCTGCATACGGCAGGCTGGGCACGTCGTGCGTGTGTCTTTCTCGATTGGACAACAATTTTCAACTAAACAATTGTGTACCTTCTTATATTTTATATCCCCATAAGGAATTGTTTCATGCCTGCCGCTATGCATTTCTGCATACGCAGGCTGGGCACGTCGTGCGTGTGTCTTTCTCGATTGGACAACAATTGTCGATCAAACAATTGTGTACCTTCTTATATTTTTTATCCCCACAAAGGATTTTTGCATGCCTGCCGCTATGCATTTCTGCATACGGCAGGCTAGGCACGTCGTGCGTGTGTCCTATGTCTATTGGACAACAATTGTCAACTAAACAATTGCGTACCTTCTTATATTTTATATCCCCATAAGGGATTGTTTCATGCCTGCCGCTATGCATTTCTGCATACGGCAGGCTGGGCACGTCGTGCGTGTGTCTTTCTCGATTGGACAACAATTGTCGATCAAACAATTGTGTACCTTCTTATATTTTTTATCCCCATAAGGGATTGTTTCATGCCTGCCGCTATGCATTTCTGCATACGGCAGGCTGGGCACGTCGTGCGTGTGTCTTTGTCGATTGGACAACAATTGTCGATCAAACAATTGTGTACTTTATTATATTTTTTATTGCCACGAGGGATTTTTGCATGCCTGCCGCTATGCATTCTGCATACGCCAGGCTGGGCACGTGGTGCGTGTGTCTTTGTTGAATGAACAACAATTGTCGACCAAACAATTGTGTACTTTCTTATACTTCTTTATCCCCACAAGGGATTTTTGCATTCCTGCCGCTATGCATTTCTGCATACGGCAGGCTGGGCACGTCGTGCGTGTGTCTTTGTCGATTGGACAACAATTGTCGACCAAACAATTGTGTACTATAACGGCAAGAAGAGTTTCGTTATATCTACATTAAATTTAGGAATAAAATACATGCCTTGATGTGATGAAGTAAAAATCCAAACTGTTTATTTATATTTATGTAACTAAGTAATAGTTGTTAAGGATGCATGTATGCGTGCATGTATGTGCATACGCTACATTACACCCCCCGCAAAAAGTAATTTTGCTTGCTACAGAGAAAAGCTATACATAATTTGAAGAAATTATATTTAGCTACAAAAACTCTATAGATTTTTCCACAATCCTTAAGGCTAATTACAATATGTATGTATATACAGTTCAAATCTTAATTATTAGCCTGTGGCGGCGCAGCGGCGGTGAAGCACGACCTGAAAAAATTAGAGAAAAAAAGGCGGCACAAGGCAAAAAACAGAACCTGCAACAAACAAAATATTAGACAAATAATAAAAAACGTCAAAAGGCTAGCCAGGAAATGATTCAATTATTATAAATTGGTCATCATTTCGAGTTAAGCGTTTTTGACAAAAAGGAAGCATAAGCCAAACAAATTCTACGCCAATCACACATAAACACGCGAATCGACGCCGGCCAAACGACAATCCGGATGCAGCGGGAGTTTGGGCGACATATTATAAAGTTATCTCCAACCCCAAGCTACACCACGGACGCAGCCACCAACGTTCAACACACGCGCACATACATAACTGACAAGAGGAACTTAGCTTTTGTATGACAGTGGCAGGTCGGTCGCATGTTCTAAGATATCCTGAAGGAAGGGGGTCACAGATAGACCAGGTATAGCTGGTTGCTGTTTCTTTGACGTGGCTTCAAGTAGGATGTGTCTGGGGCTGCTTGAATGAGAATTGATGTCTCTGGGGCTGCTTGTGACGCTTCAGGTCGGCTGTTGCTTGCGGCTTGTGTTGGATCCAAAACGGGGAAGTTCTTCAGATGGTTGTCATGTTGTTTAAAATCGGGGTCATCAAGTTATAACGGCAAGAAGAGCTTCGTTATATCTACATTAAATTTAGGAATAAAACACATGTCTGGATGTGATGAAGTAAAAATCCAAACTGTTTATTTATATTTATGTAACTAAGTAATCGTTGTTAAGGCTGCATGTATGCGTGCATGTATGTGCATACGCTACAGTACCTTCTTATATTTTTTTATCCCCATGAGGGACTGTTTCATGCCTGCCGCTATGCATTTCTGCATACGGCAGGCTGGGCACGTCGTGCGTGTGTCTTTCTCGATTGGACAACAATTGTCGATCAAACAATTGTGTACCTTCTTACATTTTTTATCCCCACAAGGGATTTTTGCATGCCTGCCGCTATGCATTTCTGCATACGGCAGGCTCGCCACGTCGTGCGTGTGTCTATGTCGATTGGACAACAATTTTCAACTAAACAATTGTGTACCTTCTTATATTTTATATCCCCATAAGGGATTGTTTCATGCCTGCCGCTATGCATTTCTGCATACGGCAGGCTGGGCACGTCGTGCGTGTGTCTTTCTCGATTGGACAACAATTGTCGATCAAACAATTGTGTACCTTCTTATATTTTTTATCCCCATAAGGGATTTTTGCATGCCTGCCGCTATGCATTTCTGCATACGGCAGGCTCGCCACGTCGTGCGTGTGTCTATGTCGATTGGACAACAATTTTCAATTAAACAATTGTGTACCTTCTTATATTTTATATCCCCATAAGGGATTGTTTCATGCCTGCCGCTATGCATTTCTGCATACGGCAGGCTCGCCACGTCGTGCGTGTGTCTATGTCGATTGGACAACAATTTTCAACTAAACAATTGTGTACCTTCTTATATTTTATATCCCCATAAGGAATTGTTTCATGCCTGCCGCTATGCATTTCTGCATACGGCAGGCTGGGCACGTCGTGCGTGTGTCTTTCTCGATTGGACAACAATTGTCGATCAAACAATTGTGTACCTTCTTATATTTTTTTCCCCACAAGGGGTTTTTGCATGCCTGCCGCTATGCATTTCTGCATACGGCAGGCTGGGAACGTCGTGCGTGTGTCTTTGTCGATTGGACAACAATTGTCGACCAAACAATTGTGTACCTTATATTTTTTATCCCCATAAGGGATTGTTTCATGCCTGCCGCTATGCATTTTTGCATGCGGCAGGCTCGGCACGTCGTGCGTGTGTCTATGTCGATTGGACAACAATTGGCAACTAAACAATTGTGTACCTTCTTATATTTTATATCCCCATAAGGGACTGTTTTATGCCTGCCGCTATGCATTTCTGCATACGGCAGGCTGGGCACGTCGTGCGTGTGTTTTTGTTGATTGAACAACATTTGTCAACTAAACAATTGTGTACCTTCTTATATTTTATATCCCCATAAGGGATTTTTGCATGCCTGCCGCTATGCATTTCTGCATACGGCAGGCTGGGTACGTCAAGGGACCTCGGTAGGCGAGCGGCGATTGCCGTTGCAGCCGAGGTCACATTGAAAATCATGGAGCGCTCGAGCCGGAGCGTTGAGAGTTCAATTCCCGGCACGGGCGGTCTAGATTTTTAATTAATTAAGGCTAGGTTTAAGTGACGCCCGCGCCCCCTGAAGTAATGCGTAAGCGGTTCCGGGGGGCAACGGTAGTCGGTAGGGAATTTAAAAAAAAGGCTGGGCACGTTGTGCGTGTGTTTTTGTCGATTGAACAACATTTGTCGACCGAACAATTGTGTACCTTCTTATATTTTTTTATCCCAACAAGGGATTTTTTCATGCCTGCCGCTATGCATTTTTGCATGCGGCAGGCTCGGCACGTCGTGCGTGTATCTATGTCGATTGGACAACAATTGTCAACTAAACAATTGTGTACCTTATATTTTATATCTCCATAAGGGATTGTTTCATGCCTGCCGCTATGCATTTCTGCATACGGCAGGCTGGGCACGTCGTGCGTGTGTTTTTCTCGATTGGACAACAATTGTCGATCAAACAATTGTGTACCTTCTTATATTTTTTATCCCCATAAGGGATTGTTTCATGCTGCCGCTATGCATTTCTGCATACGGCAGGCTGGGCACGTCGTGCGTGTGTCTTTGTCGATTGGACAACAATTGTCGATCAAACAATTGTGTACCTTCTTATATTTTTTATCCCCATAAGGGATTGTTTCATGCCTGCCGCTATGCATTTCTGCATACGGCAGGCTCGGCACGTCGTACGTGTGGCTATGTCGATTGGACAACAATTGTCAACTAAACAATTGTGTACCTTCTTATATTTTATATCCCCATAAGGGGTTGTTTCATGCCTGCCGCTATGCATTTCTGAATACGGCAGGCTGGGCACGTCGTGCGTGTGTTTTTCTCGATTGGACAACAATTGTCGATCAAACAATTGTGTACCTTCTTATATTTTTTATCCCCATAAGGGATTGTTTCATGCCTGCCGCTATGCATTTCTGCATACGGCAGGCTGGGCACGTCGTGCGTGTGTTTTTGTCGATTGAACATTTGTCGACCGAACAATTGTGTACCTTCTTATATTTTTTTATTCCCACAAGGGATTTTTTCATGCCTGCCGCTATGCATTTTTGCATGCGGCAGGCTCGGCACGTCGTGCGTCTGTCTATGTCGATTGGACAACAATTGTCAACCAAATAATTGTGTACCTTCTTATTTTTTATATCCCCATAAGGGATTGTTTCATGCCTGCCGCTATGCATTTTTGCATACGGCAGGCTGGGCACGTCGTGCGTGTGTTTTTGTCGATTGAACAACATTTGTCAACTAAACAATTGTGTACCTTCTTATATTTTATATCCCCATAAGGGATTTTTGCATGCCTGCCGCTATGGATTTCTGCATACGGCAGGCTGGGCACGTCAAGGGACCTCGGTAGGCGAGCGGCGATTGCCGTTGCAGCCGAGGTCACATTGAAAATCATGGAGCGCTCGAGCCGGAGCGTTGAGAGTTCAATTCCCGGCACGGGCGGTCTAGATTTTCAATTAATTAAGGCTAGGTTTAAGTGACGCCCGCGGCCCCTGAAGTAATGCGTAAGCGGTTCCGGGGGGCAACGGTAGTCGGTAGGGAAATTTAAAAAAAAAGGCTGGGCACGTCGTGCGTGTGTTTTTGTCGATTGAACAACATTTGTCGACCGAACAATTGTGTACCTTCTTATATTTTATATCCCCATAAGGGATTGTTTCATGCCTGCCGCTATGCATTTCTGCATACGGCAGGCTGGGAACGTCGTGCGTGTGTCTTTCTCGATTGGACAACAATTGTCGATCAAACAATTGTGTACCTTCTTATATTTTTTATCCCCACAAGGGATTTTTGCATGCCTGCCGCTATGCGTTTCTGCATACGGCAGGCTCGGCACGTCGTGCGTGTGTCTATGTCGATTGGACAACAATTGTCAACTAAACAATTGTGTACCTTCTTATATTTTATATCCCCATAAGGGATTGTTTTATGCCTGCCGCTATGCATTTCTGCATACGGCAGGCTGGGAACGTCGTGCGTGTGTCTTTCTCGATTGGACAACAATTGTCGATCAATGTGTACCTTCTTATATTTTTTATCCCCACAAGGGATTTTTGCATGCCTGCCGCTATGCATTTCTGCATACGGCAGGCTCGGCACGTCGTGCGTGTGTCTATGTCGAATGGACAACAATTGTCAACTAAACAATTGTGTACCTTCTTGTATTTTATATCCCCATAAGGGATTGTTTCATGCCTGCCGCTATGCATTTCTGCATACGGCAGGCTGGGCACGTCGTGCGTGTGTCTTTCTCGATTGGACAACAATTGTCGATCAAACAATTGTGTACCTTCTTATATTTTTTATCCCCATAAGGGATTGTTTCATTCATGTCTGCCGCTATGCATTTCTGCATACGGCTGGCTGGGCACGTCGTGCGTGTGTCTTTGTCGATTGGACAACAATTGTCGATCAAACAATTGTGTACCTTCTTATATTTTTTATCCCCATAAGGGATTGTTTCATGCCTGCCGCTATGCATTTCTGCATACGGCAGGCTGGGCACGTCGTGCGTGTGTCTTTGTCGATTGGACAACAATTGTCGACCAAACAATTGTGTACTATAACGGCAAGAAGAGCTTCGTTATATCTACATTAAATTTAGGAATAAAACACATGTCTTGATGTGATGAAGTAAAAATCCAAACTGTTTATTTATATTTATGTAACTAAGTAATAGTTGTTAAGGATGCATGTATGTGTGCATGTATGTGCATACGCTACATTACACCTCCGCAAAAAGTAGTTTTTGCTTGCTAAAGTTATACATAATTTTGAAGAAATTATATTTAGCTACAAAAACTCTATAGATTTTTCCACAATCCTTAAGGCTAATTACAATATGTATGTATATACAGTTCAAATCTTAATTATTAGCCTGTGGCGGCGCAGCGGCGGTGAAGCACGACCTGAAAAAATTAGAGAAAAAAGGCGGCACAAGGCAAAAAACAGAACCTGCAACAAACAAATATTAGACAAATAATAAAAAACGTCAAAAGGCTAGCCAGGAAATGATTCAATTATTATAAATTGGTCATCATTCCGAGTTAAGCGTTTTTGACAAAAAGGAAGCATAAGCCAAACAAATTCCACGCCCATCACACATAAACACGCGTATCGACGCCGGCCAAACGACAATCCGGATGCAGCGGGAGTTGGGCAACATATTATAAAGTTATCATCAACCCCAAGCTACACCACGGACGCAGCCACCAACGTTCAACACACGCGCACGTACATAACTGACAAGAGGAACTTAGCTTTTGTATTTCAGTGGCAGGTCGGTCGCATGTTCTAAGATATCCTGAAGGAAGGAGGTCAAAGATAGACCAGGTATAGCTGGTTGCTGTTTCTTTGACGTTGCTTCAAGTAGGATGTATCTGGGGCTGCTTGAATGAGAATTGATGTCTCTGGGGCTGCTTGTGACGCCTCAGGTCGGCTGTTGCTTGCGGCTTGTGTTGGATCCAAAACGGGGAAGTTCTTCAGATGGTTGTCATGTTGTTTAAAATCGGGGTCACCAAATTATAACGGCAAGAAGAGCTTCGTTATATCTACATTAAATTTAGGAATAAAACACATGTCTGGATGTGATGAAGTAAAAATCCAAACTGTTTATTTATATTTATGTAACTAAGTAATAGTTGTTAAGGCTGCATGTATGTGCATACGCTACAGTACCTTCTAATATTTTTTTATCCCCATAAGGGACTGTTTCATGGCTGCCGCTATGCATTTTTGCATGCGGCAGGCTCGGCACGTCGTGCGTGTGTCTATGTCGATTGGACAACAATTGTCAATTAAACAATTGTGTACCTTCTTATATTTTATATCCCCATAAGGGATTTTTGCATACCTGCCGCTATGCATTTCTGCATACGGCAGGCTGGGCACGTCGTGCGTGTGTTTTTGTCGATTGAACAACATTTGTCGACCGAACAATTGTGTACCTTCGTATATTTTTTTATCCCCACAAGGGATTTTTGCATGCGGCAGGCTCGGCACGTCGTGCGTGTGTCTATGTCGATTGGACAACAATTGTCAACTAAACAATTGTGTACCTTCTTATATTTTATATCCCCATAAGGGATTGTTTCCTGCCTGCCGCTATGCATTTCTGCATACGGCAGGCTGGGCACGTCGTGCGTGTGTCTTTGTCGATTGGATAACAATTGTCGACCAAACAATTGTGTACTATAACGGCAAGAAGAGTTTCGTTATATCTACATTAAATTTAGGAATAAAACACATGTCTTGATGTGATGAAGTAAAAATCCAAACTGTTTATTTATATTTATGTAACTAAGTAATAGTTGTTAAGGCTGCATGTATGCGTGCATGTATGTGCATACGCTACATTACACCCCTCGCAAAAAGTAGTTTTTGTTTGCTACAGAGAAAAGCTATATATAATTTTGAAGAAATTATATTTAGCTACAAAAACTCTATAGATCTTTTCCAAAATCCTTAAGGCTAATTACAATATGTATGTATATACAGTTCAAATCTTAATTATTTTATTAGCCTGTGGCGGCGCAGCGGCGATGAAGCACGACCTGAAAAAATTAGAGAAAAAAGGCAGCACAAGTCAAAAAACAGAACCTGCAACAAATGTGACGTTAGCTCCGGCCGAAATTATTTCTACGCATTGGAATGCGTTCAAATTTCGTCCCGCTAAAATTTCGTCACATTCACCTAGAAAACATCGCCAAAGCGCGAGAAATATGATAACACGGAGTAATCATCGTTCTGCGCCCGCATCGACAGGACGTCGTTCGGCGCATCCCTCCCAAATTTTCAGCACTGATAAACAGTATGGTATTGTATAAATAGTAAGCGCCCGCTGTTAGAAGGGCTTGCGTCCACCGTCCCTGATCAGCGTCTCGCTCTAGGTCCTCCGGGACCTAGTTCCTGAAACCGGTCCGAAACACTTTTTCCTGCGACTAGAAATTCCTGGGAAACCGTCCTGAACGCGCTATAACAAGAATCGTTTATGGCTTCGTGATTATCGACCAAAACGATCCGTTATAAATCAATCTCGGTTTCTGTTAAACTTTCCCGAACTCGCTGTAATAACAATCGTTTAGGGCTTCGTGATTATCGACCAAAACGATTGGTTGTAAATTTTTCTCAACCTGTAGAAACGGCACACACTAGTCGCAAGAACAAATGCGAAGATTATTCGCAAAACTTAAAAGGGTGTCACTCTTTATTCTGGCAAAAATCTCAAAATCCTTATTGAGTCGAAACACGAAACTTATTCATAAAACCTAATAGAGCTTCACTCGCCTCTCAGAAAGTTGGTAATTAATTTCATGCAACCCCTGTGAGTGCTTTTGCCCCCAAGTAAAAGCTTCGAACCCCGAAATTAATCACCTAAACTTATATCAAGGTCACGACACCGGCGTAGGCGCCGGATAGTTTTGTTATAAGAATTCAGAGCTTTACTCACCTGGAGGAATCCTGTTTTATAAACGTCCTGAGCTTGTCCGTAGCGCTATAATTTAACAATTAAAATCTCCGTGGTTTAATTAGCAACTTTGAAGGTTATTACCGTTTCTAAACAAATTTGATACACTGTCATTTCACTTGCTAAAAGAAGTTATTCGGCACTGCAGGCTGTTACACAAACAAATATTAGACAAATAATAAAAAATGTCAAAAGGCTAGCCAGGAAATGATTCAATTAT
This sequence comes from Agriotes lineatus, assembly GCA_940337035.1. Taxonomy (NCBI): domain Eukaryota; kingdom Metazoa; phylum Arthropoda; class Insecta; order Coleoptera; family Elateridae; genus Agriotes; species Agriotes lineatus. The sequence continues at coordinate 19,606 of CALNHX010004634.1, read as the reverse complement.
TATAAATTGGTCATCATTCCGAGTTAAGCGTTTTTGACAAAAAGGAAGCATAAGCCAAACAAATTCCACGCCAATTACACATAAACACGCGTATCGACGCCGGCCAAACGACAATCCGGATGCAGCGGGAGTTGGGCAACATATTATAAAGTTATCTCCAACCCCAAGCTACACCACGGACGCAGCCACCAACGTTCAACACACGCGCACATACATAACTGACAAGAGGAACTTAGCTTTTGTATGACAGTGGCAGGTCGGTCGCATGTTCTAGGATATCCTGAAGGAAGGGGGTCAAAGATAGACCAGGTATATCTGGTTGCTGTTTCTTTGACGTGGCTTCAAGTAGGATGTGTCTGGGGCTGCTTGAATGAGAATTGATGTCTCTGGGGCTGCTTGTGACGCTTCAGGTCGGCTGTTACTTGCGGCTTGTGTTGGATCCAAAACGGGGGAGTTCTTCAGATGGTTGTCATGTTGTTTAAAATCGGGGTCATCAAATTATAACGGCAAGAAGAGCTTCGTTATATCTACATTAAATTTAGGAATAAAACACATGTCTTGATGTGATGAAGTAAAAATCCAAACTGTTTATTTATATTTATGTAACTAAGTAATAGTTGTTAAGGCTGCATGTATGCGTGCATGTATGTGCATACGCTACAGTACCTTCTTATATTTTTTTATCCCCATAAGGGACTGTTTCATGCCTGCCGCTATGAATTTTTGCATGCGGCAGGCTCGGCACGTCGTGCGTGTGTCTATGTCGATTGGACAACAATTGTCAACTAAACAATTGTGTACCTTCTTATATTTTTTATCCCCACAAGGGATTTTTGCATGCCTGCCGCTCTGCATTTCTGCATACGGCAGGCTGGGAACGTCGTGCGTGTGTCTTTGTCGATTGTACAATTGTCGACCAAACAATTGTGTACCTTCTTATATTTTGTTATCCCCACAAGGGATTTTTGCATGCCTGCCGCTATGCATTTCTGCATACGGCAGGCTGGGCATCTCGTGCGTGTGTCTTTGTCGATTGGACAACAATTGTCAACCAAGCAATTGTGTACCTTCTTATATTTTTTATCCCCACAAGGGATTTTTGCATGCCTGCCGCTATGCATTTTTGCATGCGGCAGGCTCGGCACGTCGTGCGTGTGTCTATGTCGATTGGACAACAATTGTCAACTAAACAATTGTGTACCTTCTTATATTTTATATCCCCATAAGGGATTGTTTCATGCCTGGCGCTATGCATTTCTGCATACGGCAGGCTGGGCACGTCGTGCGTGTGTCTTTGTCGATTGGACAACAATTGTCGATCAAACAATTGTGTACCTTCTTATATTTTTTATCCCCACAAGGGATTTTTGCATGCCTGCCGCTATGCATTTCTGCATACGGCAGGCTGGGCACGTCGTGCGTGTGTTTTTGTCGATTGAACAACATTTGTCGACCGAACAATTGTGTACCTTCTTATATTTTTTTATCCCCACAAGGGATTTTTTCAAGCCTGCCGCTATGCATTTCTGCATACGGCAGACTGGGCACGTCGTGCGTGTGTCTTTGTCGATTGGACAACAATTGTCAACCAAGCAATTGTGTACTTTCTTATATTTTTTTATTGCCACGAGGGATTTTTGCATGCCTGCCGCTATGCATTTCTGCATACGGCAGGCTGGGCACGTCGTGCGTGTGTTTTTGTCGATTGAACAACAATTGTCGACCGAACAATTGTGTACCTTCTTATATTTTTTTATCCCCACAAGGGATTTTTTCAAGCCTGCCGCTATGCATTTCTGCATACGGCAGACTGGGCACGTCGTGCGTGTGTCTTTGTCGATTGGACAACAATTGTCAACCAAGCAATTGTGTACTTTCTTATATTTTTTTATTGCCACGAGGGATTTTTGCATGCCTGCCGCTATGCATTTCTGCATACGGCAGACTGGGCACGTCGTGCGTGTGTCTTTGTCGATTGGACAACAATTGTCAACCAAGCAATTGTGTACCTTCTTATATTTTTTATCCCCACAAGGGATTTTTGCATGCCTGCCGCTATGCATTTTTGCATGCGGCAGGCTCGGCACGTCGTGCGTGTGTCTATGTCGATTGTACAACAATTGTCAACTAAAGAATTGTGTACCTTCTTATATTTTATATCCCTATAAGGGATTGTTTCATGCCTGGCGCTATGCATTTCTGCATACGGCAGGCTGGGCACGTCGTGCGTGTGTTTTTGTCGATTGAACAACATTTGTCGACCGAACAATTGTGTACCTTCTTATATTTTTTTATCCCCACAAGGGATTTTTTCAAGCCTGCCGCTATGCATTTCTGCATACGGCAGACTGGGCACGTCGTGCGTGTGTCTTTGTCGATTGGACAACAATTGTCAACCAAGCAATTGTGTACTTTCTTATATTTTTTTATTGCCACGAGGGATTTTTGCATGCCTGCCGCTATGCATTTCTGCATACGGCAGACTGGGCACGTCGTGCGTGTGTCTTTGTCGATTGGACAACAATTGTCAACCAAGCAATTGTGTACTTTCTTATATTTTTTTATTGCCACGAGGGATTTTTGCATGCCTGCCGCTATGCATTTCTGCATACGGCAGGCTGGGCACGTCATGCGTGTGTCTTTGATGAATGAACAACAATTGTCGACCAAACAATTGTGTACCTTCTTATATTTTTTATCCCCACAAGGGATTTTTGCATGCCTGCCGCTATGCATTTCTGCATACGGCAGGCTGGGCACGTCGTGCGTGTGTTTTTGTCGATTGAACAACATTTGTCGACCGAACAATTGTGTACCTTCTTATATTTTTTTATCCCCACAAGGGATTTTTTCAAGCCTGCCGCTATGCATTTCTGCATACGGCAGACTGGGCACGTCGTGCGTGTGTCTTTGTCGATTGGACAACAATTGTCAACCAAGCAATTGTGTACTTTCTTATATTTTTTTATTGCTACGAGGGATTGTTTCATGCCTGGCGCTATGCATTTCTGCATACGGCAGGCTGGGCACGTCGTGCGTGTGTCTTTGTCGATTGGACAACAATTGTCGATCAAACAATTGTGTACCTTCTTATATTTTTTATCCCCACAAGGGATTTTTGCATGCCTGCCGCTATGCATTTCTGCATACGGCAGGCTGGGCACTTCGTGCGTGTGTTTTTGTCGATTGAACAACATTTGTCGACCGAACAATTGTGTACCTTCTTATATTTTTTTATCCCCACAAGGGATTTTTTCAAGCCTGTCGCTATGCATTTCTGCATACGGCAGACTGGGCACGTCGTGCGTGTGTCTTTGTCGATTGGACAACAATTGTCAACCAAGCAATTGTGTACTTTCTTATATTTTTTTATTGCCACGAGGGATTTTTGCATGCCTGCCGCTATGCATTTCTGCCGCTATGCATTTCTGCATACGGCAGACTGGGCACGTCGTGCGTGTGTCTTTGTCGATTGGACAACAATTGTCAACCAAGCAATTGTGTACTTTCTTATATTTTTTTATTGCCACGAGGGATTTTTGCATGCCTGCCGCTATGCATTTCTGCATACGGCAGGCTGGGCACGTCATGCGTGTGTCTTTTTATGAATGAACAACAATTGTCGACCAAACAATTGTGTACCTTCTTATATTTTTTATCCCCACAAGGGATTTTTGCATGCCTGCCGCTATGCATTTCTGCATACGGCAGGCTGGGCACGTCGTGCGTGTGTTTTTGTCGATTGAACAACATTTGTCGACCGAACAATTGTGTACCTTCTTATATTTTTTTATCCCCACAAGGGATTTTTTCAAGCCTGCCGCTATGCATTTCTGCATACGGCAGACTGGGCACGTCGTGCGTGTGTCTTTGTCGATTGGACAACAATTGTCAACCAAGCAATTGTGTACTTTCTTATATTTTTTTATTGCTACGAGGGATTGTTTCATGCCTGGCGCTATGCATTTCTGCATACGGCAGGCTGGGCACGTCGTGCGTGTGTCTTTGTCGATTGGACAACAATTGTCGATCAAACAATTGTGTACCTTCTTATATTTTTTATCCCCACAAGGGATTTTTGCATGCCTGCCGCTATGCATTTCTGCATACGGCAGGCTGGGCACGTCGTGCGTGTGTCTTTGTCGATTGGACAACAATTGTCGATCAAACAATTGTGTACCTTCTTATATTTTTTATCCCCACAAGGGATTTTTTCAAGCCTGCCGCTATGCATTTCTGCATACGGCAGACTGGGCACGTCGTGCGTGTGTCTTTGTCGATTGGACAACAATTGTCAACCAAGCAATTGTGTACTTTCTTATATTTTTTTATTGCTACGAGGGATTGTTTCATGCCTGGCGCTATGCATTTCTGCATACGGCAGGCTGGGCACGTCGTGCGTGTGTCTTTGTCGATTGGACAACAATTGTCGATCAAACAATTGTGTACCTTCTTATATTTTTTATCCCCACAAGGGATTTTTGCATGCCTGCCGCTATGCATTTCTGCATACGGCAGGCTGGGCACTTCGTGCGTGTGTTTTTGTCGATTGAACAACATTTGTCGACCGAACAATTGTGTACCTTCTTATATTTTTTTATCCCCACAAGGGATTTTTTCAAGCCTGTCGCTATGCATTTCTGCATACGGCAGACTGGGCACGTCGTGCGTGTGTCTTTGTCGATTGGACAACAATTGTCAACCAAGCAATTGTGTACTTTCTTATATTTTTTTATTGCCACGAGGGATTTTTGCATGCCTGCCGCTATGCATTTCTGCCGCTATGCATTTCTGCATACGGCAGACTGGGCACGTCGTGCGTGTGTCTTTGTCGATTGGACAACAATTGTCAACCAAGCAATTGTGTACTTTTTTATATTTTTTTATTGCCACGAGGGATTTTTGCATGCCTGCCGCTATGCATTTCTGCATACGGCAGGCTGGGCACGTCATGCGTGTGTCTTTTTATGAATGAACAACAATTGTCGACCAAACAATTGTGTACCTTCTTATATTTTTTATCCCCACAAGGGATTTTTTGCATGCCTGCCGCTATGCATTTCTGCATACGGCAGGCTGGGCACGTCGTGCGTGTGTTTTTGTCGATTGAACAACATTTGTCGACCGAACAATTGTGTACCTTCTTATATTTTTTTATCCCCACAAGGGATTTTTTCAAGCCTGCCGCTATGCATTTCTGCATACGGCAGACTGGGCACGTCGTGCGTGTGTCTTTGTCGATTGGACAACAATTGTCAACCAAGCAATTGTGTACTTTCTTATATTTTTTTATTGCTACGAGGGATTGTTTCATGCTTGGCGCTATGCATTTCTGCATACGGCAGGCTGGGCACGTCGTGCGTGTGTCTTTGTCGATTGGACAACAATTGTCGATCAAACAATTGTGTACCTTCTTATATTTTTTATCCCCACAAGGGATTTTTGCATGCCTGCCGCTATGCATTTCTGCATACGGCAGGCTGGGCACGTCGTGCGTGTGTCTTTGTCGATTGGACAACAATTGTCGATCAAACAATTGTGTACCTTCTTATATTTTTTATCCCCACAAGGGATTTTTTCAAGCCTGCCGCTATGCATTTCTGCATACGGCAGACTGGGCACGTCGTGCGTGTGTCTTTGTCGATTGGACAACAATTGTCAACCAAGCAATTGTGTACTTTCTTATATTTTTTTATTGCCACGAGGGATTTTTGCATGCCTGCCGCTATGCATTTCTGCATACGGCAGGCTGGGCACGTCGTGCGTGTGTTTTTGTCGATTGAACAACATTTGTCGACCGAACAATTGTGTACCTTCTTATATTTTTTTATCCCCACAAGGGATTTTTTCAAGCCTGCCGCTATGCATTTCTGCATACGGCAGACTGGGCACGTCGTGCGTGTGTCTTTGTCGATTGGACAACAATTGTCAACCAAGCAATTGTGTACTTTCTTATATTTTTTTATTGCCACGAGGGATTTTTGCATGCCTGCCGCTATGCATTTCTGCATACGGCAGACTGGGCACGTCGTGCGTGTGTCTTTGTCGATTGGACAACAATTGTCAACCAAGCAATTGTGTACTTTCTTATATTTTTTTATTGCCACGAGGGATTTTTGCATGCTTGCCGCTATGCATTTCTGCATACGGCAGGCTGGGCACGTCATGCGTGTGTCTTTGATGAATGAACAACAATTGTCGACCAAACAATTGTGTACCTTCTTATATTTTTTTATCCCCACAAGGGATTTTTGCATGCCTGCCGCTATGCATTTCTGCATACGGCAGGCTGGGCACGTCGTGCGTGTGTCTATGTCGATTGGACAACAATTGTCAACTAAACAATTGTGTACCTTCTTATATTTTATATCCCCATAAGGGATTGTTTCATGCCTGCCGCTATGCATTTCTGCATACGGCAGGCTGGGCACGTCGTGCGTGTGTCTTTGTCGATTGGACAACAATTGTCGATCAAACAATTGTGTACCTTCTTATATTTTTTATCCCCACAAGGGATTTTTGCATGCCTGCCGCTATGCATTTCTGCATACGGCAGGCTGGGCACGTCGTGCGTGTGTTTTTGTCGATTGAACAACATTTGTCGACCGAACAATTGTGTACCTTCTTATATTTTTTTATCCCCACAAGGGATTTTTTCAAGCCTGCCGCTATGCATTTCTGCATACGGCAGACTGGGCACGTCGTGCGTGTGTCTTTGTCGATTGGACAACAATTGTCAACCAAGCAATTGTGTACTTTCTTATATTTTTTTATCCCCACAAGGGATTTTTTCAAGCCTGCCGCTATGCATTTCTGCATACGGCAGGCTGAGCACGTCGTGCGTGTGTCTTTGTCGATTGGACAACAATTGTCAACTAAACAATTGTGTACCTTCTTCTATTATATATCCTCATAAGGGATTGTTTCATGCCTGCCGCTATGCATTTCTGCATACGGCAGGCTGGGCACGTCGTGCGTGTGTCTTTTTTCGATTGGACAACAATTGTCAACTAAACAATTGTGTACCTTCTTATATTTTTTATCCCCATAAGGGATTGTTTCATGCCTGCCGCTATGCATTTCTGCATACGGCGGGCTGGGCACGTCGTGCGTGTGTTTTTGTCGATTGGACAACAATTGTCAACTAAACAATTGTGTACCTTCTTATATTTTTTATCCCCATAAGGGATTGTTTCATACCTGCCGCTATGCATTTCTGCAAACGGCAGGCTGGGCACGTCGTGCGTGTGTCTTTTAGTACAGTAAATATGTCGGAAAATACCCCGTCACCTTAAAAAAATTGGCCGCGGCGATTCCTCTTGCCCAGTGGTTTAGGGTCATTAGACAAGTGTAAAACCAAAAAGGCGTCACCCCACCCCTTGCCAAACAGCCGCCTTCTTGATAACAATTGAATTTGTTTTTTCTCGCGATCCATTGGTCGCACAGAAAAACTTATTGAACAAAAAATGTTGGAAATAAAATTCTACACATTTTTTATCATTGCCGCGACACCGAGAAGTTGGTATTTCAAACGGTAGAGGGCAACAAAGTTACCAAAAATTTGTTTACGCCATTAGGGCCCTGTGGGGGTGGTTTTTTCCGAAAATTGCGAATGTGAAAGTTGTAGAGCTTGAAAAAATATGCACAAATCTCTTTTAATAATGGGATTAATTTAAATAGTCTCCGAGTGACAGCCCTTCAAAGTCCGCGCAGCGTGGGAAATGTACGATATATTCCGGCGCAGCGAAGTAACCATTTCTCTTTTGCGAGATAAAATCGTCACGTCACTCAAGTAGTTTCAATGTGAATAGGTTTTCACAACCTACAGAAATTCTACACATTTTTGGTCATTGCCGCGATACCGAGAAATTGGTATCGGTAAATGAAATGAAATAGATGGGAAAGGAGTATATGAGCCCAGAATGATATCATTTGGCTCAGATCCGTAAAGCTCTTAAATTTGCTGGTGTAATATTTATTATATAATATGATCATTGCAATTGTTTGTAAATTTTGCCACAGGAATGACCAAAATTCAACAAATTGACAATTGCTTTACCACGTGCCATTTCTACAAAAATAATACAGACACCCGACTGTCTATATGTTATTAAACAACAAACAGCTTGTTTCACTTCAACTAAAACATGCTACGAAATTATATTTTGATCGTTTGGGCGAAATGAAATGAATCGGTAATATATTTTATTCAATTTTGACAGTTTAAAGTGACAGTATTAACTCCATAACCTTCATAAACAGTCTATGATTCACAAGTGAAATAAAAGTGTTTTTTTAATTCACTAGAGAATTAATAGTATTTAACATTACAAGCCAGGTAAAACAGGTTTTACTGGCGATAGGATTGGGATGACTGGCGAGCCGTTAGGCGAGCCTGTCATATCCTTGAGCCAGTAAAAATCGTTACCTGGCGTGTATTGTTGAATGTTTTATTTGTTTCTCACTTGTAAATAACTAGAAATTCACCATTTATTCAAAATGTCAAACTGACAAGCAACTAAATTATTCAATATGACACATACTTAGGAAGACAACTCTGGCTTTGCACGCTATCATTTATCTATGAGCACGCTTGTAAAATATAACTGGCTAGCCAGTAAAAAATTTACTGGCTAGCCAGTTAAGAAACATTTTCAAGGTGAATACAGTGACTTGATAAATTGATGTTTACAAGTAAGGAACAAATAAAAAAGTTTAATTCACTAGAGAATTAAAAAAGTTTTAATGAAGAACAACATATTTTTATTATCTACAAATATTTACATTCAATATTCTTTCAATTTGTAGTGTGTAATATATAATTACAAAATTTAGACCAAATCGACGATCGATGGGAAAATTTATATCTTAGTTTGTTTTTTTTTAATTTTTTATTCAACATTTCGTCAAAATTGAATAAAAACATTTATTAACTCAAAGATATGAGCTCACGAGCACGTACTGCGAGTGAGCTCAACATCTTTTCGTGAATAAACGTATGTTTAATTCACTTGGTGTATAATATTTATTAAAGTTAGTGTTTCCCGGCTACTTTTTCTAATTTGTTATTGTTAAAGCTGTTATAATACTGCTAAAAACGTCTACAATTACTATGTAAGAATATTGACCAAGAAGATTTTCTTTTGTGGGTATAAAATAAAGATACCGAAAAAATCTTAACTGTGCCAAATGATTTGATTCTGTGCTCGTATATCGAAAGTAATTTCTTTTTGCATAAACCCTAAAATATATTGTAGTCTACTCAGACACGTTTTTTTTTGGAGCCGTTTCTTTGTTTTGGTTCGGAGCCTCGGACACAACCGAGTTATTATCGACCATGATAGAAATGTTGCTAAAACTTTTATTGAAAAAAGAGCTCACAACTTGTTATAAACGCAATGTGAAAAATTCTTGGAAAAAATCCGTGAATACGATTGCAAGTGCTGTTTCGTGATTGTATTCTGATTAAAAATGGATAATAGTACGGGCGATAATGGTTTTCTTTATGTTAGCCAAATGGCAGACATGGCATCTCGTTAGTTATAATAAGTGCTTGATATAAATAATTTACATCTCTCCACTTCTCCGCGCTGCGCGGACTTTGAAGGGCTGTCACTCGGAGACTATTTAAATCAATCACATTATTAAAAGAGATTCGTGTATATTTTTTCAAGCACTACAACTTCCACATTCGCAATTTTCGGAAAAAATCACCCCCACAGCACTAGAATGGCGAAAACAAATTTTTGGTAACTTTGTCGCCCTCTACCATTTTAAATACCAACTTCTCGGTATCACGGCAATGATAAAAAATGTGTAGAATTTTATTTCCAATATTTTTTGTTCAATAACTTTTTCTGTGCGACCAATGGATCGCGAGAAAAAACAAATTCAATTGTTATCAAGATGGCGGTTGTTTGGCAAGGGGTGGGGTGACGCCTTTTTGGTTTTACACTTCTCTAATGACCCTAAACCACTGGGCAAGAGGAATCGCCGCGGCCAATTTTTTTAAGGTAAAACGACAATTTTACTGTACTATTTGTCGATTGGACAACAATTGTCGACCAAACAATTGTGTACCTTCTTATATCTCTTTATACCCACAAGGGATTTTTGCATGCCTGCCGCTATGCATTTCTGCATACGGCAGGCTGGGCACGTCGTGCGTGTGTCTTTGTCGATTGGCCAACATTTGTCGACCAAACAATTGTGTACTATAACGGCAAGAAGAGCTTCGTTATATCTACATTAAATTTAGGAATAAAGCACATGTCTTGATGTGATGAAGTAAAAATCCAAACTGTTTATTTATATTTATGTAACTAAGTAATAGTTGTTAAGGCTGCATGTATGCGTACATGTATGTGCATACGCTACATTACACCCCCCGCAAAAAGTAGTTTTTGCTTGCTACAGAGAAAAGCTATACATAATTTTGAAGAAATTATATTTAACTACAAAAACTCTATAGATCTTTTCCACAATCCTTAAGGAGGTTGGGGCGTTACGTACTTGACGAATAGAAAATCGTAAAAAAAATTTATACTGTAGAAAAGTGCATTTAAAAACTCCCTATAAATTTGAAGAAAATTGTCTCGTCAGAATAGGAGAAAATAAATCGTAAAATTGTGTAAAAATTCATGGGCTCTTATGGGCGGAAACTTTCGGGACGGTTAAAAAAAAAAGTAAACGAAGAAATGTTGATGAAACACTTTGCACAACCAAATGCAATATTCTCCGAAGACACTGGTAAAATTTGAACTCGATTCACTCGCTGAATTTGTTGCATTAGTGAAAAATATATCGTTGTGCACTAAAAATGGCTCCGGTCGTCCTGCCTGTCACTTTTATGCGGCAACGCTGCGAAGTCCGCCCGTATTCATAGTCGTTCGCCAGCGGATCGCCGGCAACTCGCCAGAGTTTCGTTATGAATAGTATGTTGGCGGCACTGTACGTCTTTGTCAAATTCGAGGTTAGCAGGTTAGATTTTGTGTCAGTTTCTGTCAAAACTGACTGAAAACCTAACCTGATCACCTCGAATTTGAATAGACGTACAGTGCCGCCAACATACTATTCATAACGAAACTCCGGCGAGTCGCCGGCGATCCGCTGGCGAACGACTATGAATACGGGTGTCAGCTTTCTCAGCGCTTCATGCGCAAGCGAAATACGTATGTCGGATTAATTGAATACTTGCTACTCCCCAAGAACAGCTTTAGAATTAACGTGGTATATTTTACGTTGAACATAGCCGTCAGAATAAGAGTAACCAATCGTTGGCACAGTACGAACTGTCAAACAGACATGGCATCGAATTTTGAAGACACTTGCCAGACCACGGCGGCTTTCATTTTCTATGCACGATAACGACAAAATTTGGTCGCAGACAAGGCATTTCAAGTTTTTGGCTAACACCGGAATGTCAACGATTCTCCGGCCTTCTACTCCGTGCGACACGCTATCTTGCACAATTTCGTCGCGGCTTTATGCGCGTTTAGAAGCATGCACGATTGACGCAGCTTCTTCCGATGCAACAATTCATTGTTGACAGCGTATTATAGGTTAGGGTTAGAGTGCCATAAGAGCAGTAGTGCCAAGCAAAAGTGTCATTCAAACGACTGGCAACGTTGACAAACTTCAGCGTTTAATTTATTCAATTCGAAACTACATTTTGTCTGTAAAAAATAGTTTCTCATTGCTATTACAGGTACAAAATCGTAAAAAATATTTAAAAACCATACATTCATCTTTACTATGTACTCAAAAATGAGAAAAACATACTTTATTTGTCTTTCTGAAGTTGGCAATGCCTGCCGTAGTATATGCATTTACCACAGGCCAACCCCCTTACGTCGCGTCCCGCACAGGATTGCCCCAACCTCCTTAAGGCTAATTACAGGGAAGGGCTATTGTGTACCTTATATTTTTTTATCCCCACAAGGGATTTTTGCATGCCTGTCGCTATGCATTTCTGCATACGGCAGGCTGGACACGTCGTGCGTGTGTTTTTGTCGATTGGACAACAATTGTCGACCAAACAATTGTGTACTATAACGGCAAGAAGAGCTTCGTTATATCTACATTAAATTTAGGAATAAAGCACATGTCTTGATGTGATGAAGTAAAAATCCAAACTGTTTATTTATATTTATGTAACTAAGTAATAGTTGTTAAGGCTGCATGTATGCGTACATGTATGTGCATACGCTACATTACACCCCCCCCCTCCCCCAAAAGTAGTTTTTGCTTGCAGAGAAAAGCTATATATAATTTTGAAGAAATTATATTTAGCTACAAAAACTATAGATCTTTTCCAAAATCCTTAAGGCTAATTACAATATGTATGCATATACAGTTCAAATCTTAATTATTAGCTTGTGGCGGCGCAGCGGCGGTGAAGCACGACCTGAAAAAATTAGAGAAAAAAGGCGGCACAAGGCAAAAAACAGAACCTGGTGGCCTAGTGGTTAGAGTGGCAGACTAGCGATCAGCGGTCCCGGGTTCAAACCCCAGGGGAGGCACAAATTTATGTAGAAAAACCTATAATATCAGTTCTTCTCAGGACTAACCAGGAACACCTGGAGACGGGAGTAGATCAAAACTCCCGAAACGTTGTGTGATTTACACCCTAGACAGTGGAAAAAGTCCGAAAAATATCATCATACGGTTATCTTGAATTATTTAATAGTCTTCCAACATTTGAAATTTTTGTAGAACACTCTGTATATTTTGTGCAGAGTTTAATATATTAATAAATATTATTGAGTATAACCACTACCTACATTTAAAAAGTCCTTCGACATTCATTTTATCCACTTAAGAAGCTGTGCCCACTCAACCGTTGTGGCAATTTCCGTTCAAAACAGTATCAACACTTCCACTATACAAGTTTAGTAATTTGTAGACACATCCGTGAACTCCAAATCCATTTAAAACAGCTTCATAAAACCCTTTACCTAAATTCACAAGCACTAACCTTGTGATCGCTGCTTCGTGTCCAGCACATTAAACCATTGACAAATTCGCCGATGTTTTGGCATACCGCACTATTTTGTGCGTGAAGGTAGGCAAGGAGATCGGCTCCTACTTGTTGGCGAAACTTAATGTCCGCATTAGGCAGATATGGAATGAAGCCATCTAAATTTTTGGGGCAGGTGTATGGCATTGTGGCTCTGCTGCAATCTGTAACGAAACGAGATCTGCATGAGCATTTGTAGCTGAGCTATATTTGTGAGTGATTCCTTGCATCTGTGCATTGCCGGTTTCGGGGCGCATTTACAATAAATCAACCAAAGATATTTAAAATATGACACAATCAAGTTGTCAAATAAGGAGTTTGTCCTTCTGCAAGAAAGCAGAGAAACGCAGAACTGTCTCAAATAATCCGCATGACCAATTGCGAAAACGCAAGTGCTCCTGTAATAAAACGGGGCTATCCATAAGTAGCGGAAAATAGAAATAAATACGAAAAAAATCGTTTGATAGTTGACATCGGAAATACTAAGGGGTCTATTTTATAAAAAATCGTTATGGTACGCGAGGAGATCGGCTCCTACCTCCTGGCAGAACCTGATGTCTGTGCTACAAACATGTGCCATGAAGCCATCCAAATCCTTGGGACAATAATACGCCATTCTGGCTCTGCTGCAATCTGTAACGAAACGAGATCTGCATGAGCGTTTGTAGCCGAGCTATATTTGTGAGTGATTCCTTGCACCTGTGCATTGCCGGTTTCGGGGCGCATTTACAGTAAATCAACCAAAGATATTTAAAATATGACACAATCAAGTTGTCAAATAAGGAGTTTGTCCTTCAACAAGAAAGCAGAGAAAAGCAGAACTGTCTCAAATAATCCGCATGACCAATTGCGAAAACGCAAGTGCTCCTGTAATAAAACGGGGCTATCCATAAGTAGCGGAAAATAGAAATAAATACGAAAAAAATCGTTTGATAGTTGACATCGGAAATACTAAGGGGTCTATTTTATAAAAAATCGTTATGGTACGATTTGTTGGCTAACTAGAATTGTTCGCAGCTTCAATTACAATGTTGCCAACGATTTGGGCAAACGTGTTATTTTGTAAGTATCATCGTTAAGCATCGACCTTCAACGCTTTTTCGGAGCTATAAACTTTTAGTCCAGCGTGTAACTGCAAATTGACAGACGCTTTCGCGGGTGGTAAGTTTACCCCAGATTCGCATAAAGTTGCACAATAAACTTAACCATTTACAGTAAAATATCGAAAGATCCAAAAAAACTGATCCTCAGCGGGCTGTGGAAATTCAAACCTATGAATAATATGTTGGTGGCACTCTAAGTCTATGTCAAATTCGAGGTTATCAGGTTAAGTTTTCAGTCAGTTTTGACTAGTGATGTAAAAATTACCGTAATTTATTTTTTGTCGGTAATATTCGTTAAATTACGAGAACTTACCGTAATTTATGAGAATTTTAGGAAATTTAATGTTTTTTTTAGCAGTAGATTACACTTTGTCGGTAATTTATTATCCTTGTTCAAAAATATACTATTAAACAAAATTTCAATATTTTATCTTTAAAACTGAGCCCAGAATGAATTATTTTGTATTAATTTATTGTATAATATGTACAATGTAAAAACAATTTTAACCTAAATAACATAATGTATTTTCTTAAGTACCTACAAATAAAACCTAAACAGATAAAAATAAAAATATTTTAAAAAGTAAGTCTATTTAGAAGGAACTAGCAGTCCAGTGAGACAAATGTCTCATTTAATAAAACAAAAAAGGCCGTTTTGCAAATAGAACGCGTATTCACCACACGTACGTATATGACGTCATTGTTGGTAGCAAACTACCAGTCGCATTCGCGTTGATAAAATTTGCCTAGAATCTAACCTAAAAAGTTAGGATTATAATTAAGATAATAATTAGTGTTAGAGACTGAAATTCGGTTCCTGACCTGACATGACCATTCCAAATATATAACTTTAATAACTTTTTTCTCTATCTCTTACGGTTTGGCTGCTGAAACAGCGTTCCGGACGGACAAGTCTATTAGATAAAGGATACTGATGAATGACAACTAATTATAAAACATAAAATAACTTAAATATTTTTCAAATCGGAAAAATCTTCTCCAATACTGTACAGGTCACAGAAAGTAGATTGGGTGTCATAGTAGGTCATGAAAGGCGCTGTGATCATATTTGATGAATTGGTAATATGTGGAAAGTTGTCAAAAACATACAAAGTTAGGTTATATTTTAAATGACAAGTAAACAGTAACGATGGGTAGAGATTTCGTTTGCGCAGTGACTAACGTCATATGACAGATTCTTTGTGTTTTAATGTGTGGAAATTGCTGTTGCTGGGATAGAAGGTTTAGCAGAGCCTGGTTGTTCAACGTACATCATTATTTCCACAATCCTTTTAACATTCAAGAACTGCTAATACACCATACCGCAATGTTGCGTACGCCTCTGGTTTATTGTGTCGTTTAGCTTAAATAAGGTTAACAATTTAATGTCAATATGATAGATGTAAAAATATTACCAATACGAAACTTGAAAATTACTAGATTCTAACATTAGTTCCGATTTTCATCGCGTCCCAATCTACTTTCTGTAACGTGTAATCCGCCATTTTGTGGTTGCGGCCATCTTTGATTTACAATGATACTGAACATACATAATTGTATTGTCATCAGAACTAAATGCGGGTACCAAATTTCAGATCAATCGGTCAACAGAAAGGGGGTAAAATTTTAATTACTAAATTTGAGCCAACAACACACAGGGCAAGCTAAATAAAACCGCTCAATAAGATCGTTTTTAAATATACTGAGAAAATGTTTTAAAAAGCATCTTACCTGCGTTATATTTAAAAAAAAATTGTTTTACATTTTTTGGACATGTTGTGACATTTAGTCAAATGCTCCTGCATCATATTTTTGACCACAAAAAATACAGTCATAATAATCTTTCCCATTTAATGACCTTTCCTTAAAGTGCCATATGGGTCCTTTATATTTAGGCATATCTTATATTTTTATAAGTAACACTTAGCACTTTGGTTTACTACAACCGCCTAAAGAATCAGAAACAAACAGCAGCAAATGCGTTGGTTTCTTACGACAGACTGCTGGCCGACAACACGCAACGATACATCACGAGTGTGCTTCTGTAATTTTCAGCGACGAAAGCCGGGGAAGTACACAGAAGCTAACGCGAATGTATTCGGGTAATATTACCGCGAATGTGCTCGGTAATATAACCGTAATATTTCCGTAATATATTACCAAAAAGCGAATATTCCTTTGAGGGTGAGCGAATATTACCGTAAGTTACGGAATTTATAGGAATATTCGGTTGGTAATATTCGCTCGTCGCATCACTAGTTTTGACACAGACTGACGCAAAATCTAACCTGCTAACCTCGAATTTGACAGACTTATAGTCCTGCCAATTTCAAGTAAAATTTTAGATTGGATTATAGGAAATTCAAAGCATACTAGATGTAATTCATTTTAAGACACCCGGTACTATTACAATAATTCGTTAAATATTACAACAAAACATTAGAATATTCTAAATCTACTTTATAACAATGAAGATGTACCAAACATGACCAACAAATAAATTAAATCCAAAGAATTAACAATTACGAAATACTCTAGACGTAAAATAGGTAAATCAATATGGCACCTAAAATTGCCTCAAATTTTTATATAATTAGTGCAATTCATACGGTTATTCTCTGAATGTCATTTTTTGGCAGTGGTCTATTATGATATGTTTTTCGGACTTTTTCCACTGTCTAGGGTGCAAATCACACAACGTTTCGGGAGTTTTGATCTACTCCCGTCTTCAGGTGTTCCTGGTTAGTCCTGAGAAGGACTGATATTATAGGTTTTTCTACGTAAATTTGTGCCTCTCCCGGGGTTTGAACCCGGGACCGCTGATCGCTAGTCTGCCCTGGTGGCCTAGTGGTTAGAGTGGCAGACTAGCGATCAGCGGTCCCGGGTTCAAACCCCGGGGGAGGCACAAATTTACGTAGAAAAACCTATAATATCAGTTCTTCTCAGGACTAACCAGGAACACCTGAAGACGGGAGTAGATCAAAACTCCCGAAACGTTGTGTGATTTACACCCTAGACAGCCTAGACAGTGGAAAAAGTCCGAAAAATATCATCATACGGTTATCTCGAATTATTTAATAGTCTTCCAACATTTGAAATTTTTGTAGAACACTCTGTATATTTTGTTTTATAATTAATATATTAATTATATTAATAAATATTATTAAGTATAACCACTACCTACATTTAAAAAGTCCTTCGACATTCTTTTTATCCACTTAAGAAGCTGTGCCCACTCAACCGTTGTGGCAATTTCCGTTCAAAACAGTATCAACACTTCCACTATAGAAGTTTAGTAATTTGTATACACATCCGTGAACTCCAAATCCATTTAAAACAGCTACATAAAACCCTTTACCTAAATTCACAAGCACTAACCTTATAATTGCTACTTTGCATCCACAAAGTTATTCCATCTACCAACTGACCCATGGCTTGGCAATTTACGGAGTTGGAAGGTTGCGCCAGGTACGCCAGGAGATCGGCTCCTAGCTGTTGGCGGAACCTGGTGTCTGTGTTCATCATTAGTGGTAGGAAGCCATCTAAGTTTTTCGCCATGTATGCCATTCTGCGCTGCAATCTGTAACGAAACGAGATGTGCATGAGCGTTTGTAGCCGAACTATATTCACAAGCACTAACCTTATAATTGCTACTTTGCATCCACAAAGTTATTCCATCTACCAACTGACCCATGGCTTGGCAATTTACGGAGTTGGAAGGTTGCGCCAGGTACGCCAGGAGATCGGCTCCTAGCTGTTGGCGGAACCTGGTGTCTGTGTTCATCATTAGTGGTAGGAAGCCATCTAAGTTTTTCGCCATGTATGCCATTCTGCGCTGCAATCTGTAACGAAACGAGATGTGCATGAGCGTTTGTAGCCGAACTATATTCACAAGCACTAACCTTATAATTGCTACTTTGCATCCACAAAGTTATTCCATCTACCAACTGACCCATGGCTTGGCAATTTACGGAGTTGGAAGGTTGCGCCAGGTACGCCAGGAGATCGGCTCCTAGCTGTTGGCGGAACCTGGTGTCTGTGTTCATCATTAGTGGTAGGAAGCCATCTAAGTTTTTCGCCATGTATGCCATTCTGCGCTGCAATCTGTAACGAAACGAGATGTGCATGAGCGTTTGTAGCCGAACTATATTCACAAGCACTAACCTTATAATTGCTACTTTGCATCCACAAAGTTATTCCATCTACCAACTGACCCATGGCTTGGCAATTTACGGAGTTGGAAGGTTGCGCCAGGTACGCCAGGAGATCGGCTCCTAGCTGTTGGCGGAACCTGGTGTCTGTGTTCATCATTAGTGGTAGGAAGCCATCTAAGTTTTTCGCCATGTATGTCATTCTGCGCTGCAATCTGTAACGAAACGAGATGTGCATGAGCGTTTGTAGCCGAACTATATTCACAAGCACTAACCTTATAATTGCTACTTTGCATCCACAAAGTTATTCCATCTACCAACTGACCCATGGCTTGGCAATTTACGGAGTTGGAAGGTTGCGCCAGGTACGCCAGGAGATCGGCTCCTAGCTGTTGGCGGAACCTGGTGTCTGTGTTCATCATTAGTGGTAGGAAGCCATCTAAGTTTTTCGCCATGTATGCCATTCTGCGCTGCAATCTGTAACGAAACGAGATGTGCATGAGCGTTTGTAGCCGAACTATATTCACAAGCACTAACCTTATAATTGCTACTTTGCATCCACAAAGTTATTCCATCTACCAACTGACCCATGGCTTGGCAATTTACGGAGTTGGAAGGTTGCGCCAGGTACGCCAGGAGATCGGCTCCTAGCTGTTGGCGGAACCTGGTGTCTGTGTTCATCATTAGTGGTAGGAAGCCATCTAAGTTTTTCGCCATGTATGCCATTCTGCGCTGCAATCTGTAACGAAACGAGATGTGCATGAGCGTTTGTAGCCGAACTATATTCACAAGCACTAACCTTATAATTGCTACTTTGCATCCACAAAGTTATTCCATCTACCAACTGACCCATGGCTTGGCAATTTACGGAGTTGGAAGGTTGCGCCAGGTACGCCAGGAGATCGGCTCCTAGCTGTTGGCGGAACCTGGTGTCTGTGTTCATCATTAGTGGTAGGAAGCCATCTAAGTTTTTCGCCATGTATGCCATTCTGCGCTGCAATCTGTAACGAAACGAGATGTGCATGAGCGTTTGTAGCCGAACTATATTCACAAGCACTAACCTTATAATTGCTACTTTGCATCCACAAAGTTATTCCATCTACCAACTGACCCATGGCTTGGCAATTTACGGAGTTGGAAGGTTGCGCCAGGTACGCCAGGAGATCGGCTCCTAGCTGTTGGCGGAACCTGGTGTCTGTGTTCATCATTAGTGGTAGGAAGCCATCTAAGTTTTTCGCCATGTATGCCATTCTGCGCTGCAATCTGTAACGAAACGAGATGTGCATGAGCGTTTGTAGCCGAACTATATTCACAAGCACTAACCTTATAATTGC